>JAQIWU010000272.1:0-29989 GCA_034696445.1 Isotomiella minor
AAAAAACAAATAATTTGTTCACCATAAACCCAAAAAAATGATAACAATAGTTAATTAATAATGATATAACTAAACACAACATAATAGAATTTGGTTGACTTTTAGAGTGAAATTCGGTGCCATAGATTTCTATCACTTCTCAACTTTCCCTAAGAATATAAAGCATTTAATTTTTCACAATGAGTAAAATTAAGCCTGCCATGTTTTCTTTTTATACAACAATCAATGAGAATCCTTGACACCCCACAGTCAACTTTCACCTCAACTTTAAAACGACAGAGTAAAACCGCGTCAATTATGATAAAACGCTAGATCCTTTTCTAGCTTGTTATTGTACATATGCAGACTAATTAAAAATGTGCTCGAATATTGTGATTGATGATGACCCATAACCACATAGCCAACTAAATTAATTAATCAATTTACCTTAACTAGTTTAAAGATTTACCGGAAAAGTATATATTGCATCTTGGTGTGTATAGGATTTAAGACTTACAATTACAATCCAATAAACGTATTTGTCAAAGCAGCTTGGGAAACGTATATTAAAGTCTCTCTCGACCAAGTATTCTTTAAGTATATTTTAAGATAAGCTACACACACAATCCTTTACAATGTCTCAGACCCATAAGCACGATTTAACAACCACCTTAATTCATCCCTCAAAGTGTGTGTGTATGTTGGAAGAACTTTCACCTTCATTCAGCACACAACTTTTTCCATTGGCAAGACATCTCAATCCAATCTTAAAACTAATTTTTGGTAGTTTAACAAGAGTCCTTGTCACGATATAGCTAACTTTTGTGGCACATTTGACGAAATACTTTAATCTTAAGAGCTTGTATTGTGTAGTATAGCACTCCATAATTTAATTATTCCCAACAAGAATGAATGTCCTTACATCGTATCATATCAAGTTATGTAATTCGAGGTTAAATGGAACATTATTAGCCTTTTCTTACTCACTCTTTCTTTTTGACATGATTCAACTGACTATATAAATGTTGGCCATGGCAGGTGTGACATTAAATTATGGTACAACTAGTGATGATGATAAGTGTGTCTAAAAAGTGAAAGTGTTTCTTCCTTTTTAAAATGCTCTTGTGCGCTTTGATATCTACAACAATGAATAATCATTCAATACAGCTGGAATATATTTTTTAAATACTTGCTATAAAAAAGAAGTGTCGTCGTCGTCGTGATCACCACCACCACCACCACCATCGTCATCATCATTCATCATTATCATGTTTTGAAAGATCATTTTTTTACACTTTTTTGCTGCGAGTGTTTTTCGTTTTTGGTTACACTGAGTTTTTTCATACTGTTTCTGTTTCATTTCACCTCTGGTCTTTTTGTAATGAAATGGCCGACTCTTTTGTATGGCTTTTTTTACTCTCTTCTTCTTAAATACTTTGTATTTTTTGGTTTTTCTTCTTCTTCTTCAAGTCACTTTAAATATTTCTGTATAAATACCCAGGGAGTAGTAAGATCCCTTTTATTTATGCTTAGTTATTTACTTATTTGTGTTTGGTATGAAAGAGGTACACTTGTTTACATAGTTTGAGATGATAAATTTCATTGTTTGTTTCTCACTACTTTCTCCACTTTCTCCCATCCATTCCCTCTGACTGTGAGTTTTTTTTGCATAACAAATTATTAGTCATTTCTTTGGAGACCCATGTTTCCTTTCTGACACAACAGATAAGCACGATCGTTACGTATTATCTTCTTCTTAACCCGTCTTCTCTCCCTCGTCTTCGGTATTATTTGTATCTTCCAAGTCTGTTTGTTTGGTAGGCTTATTACAGTTAATTGTATATAAAATTGCATATTTTAATGACTGTGCAAACATATACCCTTAAGACATCCTACATCCTATAATGAATGAACATCGTTTGAAAGTCTCTTTCGTATTACGTGTGTTTTTAGACAAACAGACAGGCCAACCAGAATATTACAAGGCTTACTGACTATCAATTATACTTATCACTATAAACTTTTTTTATAAACTAAAAGTTGTCAGGCGTAATAATGTCTATCTATCTATAGTTTACAAAAATATTGTGGAAGGTCTGATTTTGCACCGTCTCTCACAATACAATACTGATCAAAACCCTTTTTTTAGTCACGCTCTTTTTTGGAACACTTACTTATCTTCTATCATCGTCAACCCTGCTTCTTCACATCAAAGCTAACCTCTACTAGCATCATCCGTTCGGAGGAGGGGGGAAGGGCTTAACTTTTTTTTTGACATTTTCTTCAAAATTTTGTAAAAGTAAATGATTCAGGTAACTTAAAAATATAATAGAGCAAAATAAAACAAGGATTGTGCCAGCTTCTAAATAATACACTCATCATTTCTAGCTGCAGTTGATGATGATGAATGAGTTGAGAATTAAATAAAGATCAATACAATAATAATAATTGTTGTAAGCTTAATGGCCTTTCAATAAATGATATATGAGATTGTATGTGGGTCTTTGGAAGTCATTAAGTAAGTACTTTCTATTTTAATAATAAATGAACTAAAAGGGTGGGAATCCAACCAATTAAATATATTTCTATATATATTTTTAAAATCACTAAATAATATTTGAACGCTAACAAAAGAAATATAATCTTTTTTCTTCTTCTTCTTCCCTAGCTAAAACTGATATTGCCAAATTTGGATTAATCACAGATAGAAGTTGAACGAACCATTTTTCCAACAACAAGAACTTAAAAAAAAGACACTTATCTTAAGTAAGAATACTGTGATCTAGCACTCAGGTCTAACTATACGTACTACACTTGGTGACTAATCTCTACCACTTAGAGAAATGAGTATAATGGGTAAGGTATAAGGTAATTAATTGACAGTGACGTCGTAATACAGATTGTACCTCTAGACCAAGCTTTCTCTCCCTCTCCACTTTACTTATAAACTAATTTTTAGTCGAGGTACGTTTTTTAAAGCAGTAGTTTTTTTGTTGGACAGACGACAGAGGTTGGAATACTTATAAGAGTCTCTATAATCTAAACGTAGTATTGTTGAACGTGGAAGAAAGTTTCGGTTTTTTTGTTTCCAATTGAATTGAAGAACGTTATTAGTATTTTTTAATCTCTCTTTTAGAGTTGGTGGTGGGGAAAGTTGAGACTTAAAATTATCTTAAACATTTTAATTATTGACCAAGCAATTCAATTAATCATCATAAGCGTTTACCATGCAGTACATCCTCCTCACACCGGAGGGACTATTCCCGTTTACACTACAAATTGGCCTGACAACAGTTAAAATATATTGAACTAGAATTTTGAAAGAGAGGTGTTTGTGGGTGAAGCATTTTACTATAATGACACTTGTGTGTGGTGGACTTGTATGTATGTATGCCTTATCTTTTTTTCAGGTAATTTGGTTAGGACTACTAAAAACTAACTAATTGCAAATTAATTAAGTAAATGAGGAACTTATTCTGCATATTATGTACTTATAATATTTGAGTGTATTTATGGAAAGGAAAAGGAATATATAGGACTGAGCTATTATTGTTATATGAACACTACTGTGCGACATGACATTTTGAAAGTACGTTTAAAAAATACAATCAGTCAATCTCATTCCAGAGTTGGTACTTTACTCTCTCTCAACAACAAATAATAATCATCATCATAATCACACTTATTGAACCTTGACATGACATGACGGGTTTGAATCGTTTGTAATGGTGTCAGCACAATTGGTTTTTAAAAAGGAATTTCTTAGTCTTGACTGCATTTGTACAACCATCAACAAACCAAAAAAAAAGGTAAAATTGCATCGGGCCAATAATAAAGTTAACTAAAACAGAGGAGCAGCATAGCACTTTGCATTCTAAATGTAGTAAATAATAATTATAAAGATCACCAGGAGAGAAATCACATTTGCTTTTGTTTTAAAAATGGCAATTCTTTTTTAAAGACTTTCAATTCATCAACAACTGCATTATTATAAAACTGGACCATTGGTTGTCAGTTTAAGGAATTTGTGTGGAACTGAGAGAGAGAGAGAAAACTACAAAGAGACAAAAAATATTTCTTGACAAGGGATTATTGACTTTTTTTTTGTTTATAAATTAACAATGAGAGACAGTCTTTCTTCCGCATTATTAAAACTGGACAATTAGTAAATGAAAGAGAGAAAATGCAATGGTAAGTTATGGATTCTACAGAGTTATCATCATCATCATCCACAATTTCTACACTTTCACTCAGTATTATATTTGGTAAAGAATGCACGTTTTCAAATCTATTGCCTCAGCTTCAAGAAGTCAAGTTTTTTTACACTGTAAATATGCACATTGCTTGTACTTTTTTGCTGTCGTCTTTGGAGCATCAGTCAGGAGAAGAATGATGATACTCGGTTTAAAAACAAAAAATATTTAGCAGCCGAAAAGAGATATTTGAATGTCTAATACTTGTCCAGTTATAATTATGGATGTAATGTGAATGAATGATAGCAGTTTAGTAGTTGTAGTGAACAAGGGTGGCCCAATTGGACCACGCACACTTTGACTTGAGGGGGATGAGCAAATGCATAATCACTAAAAGTAATATTTTTGCTAGGTCTAAACAGTAAATTCAAAAAGTATCACATATTCCATCCTTCTTCTTCTATAGACAGCTATTTTAACTAGATTATGTACCTTATTGCATTCGTGTGTATCAACTCTCTACTTGCTTGGCCGACGATGATGTTAGAATCCCTTCTTCGATAAAATGCAGTTCAATCACAAGAAATAAAATTAAATTGTGCCACAGATAGCCTAAGCCTACCTACGATTTTTAGTCTAGACATATAATAATTGTATTATTTGTACTGTGATTCAAGACAAGAGTGGGGGGAGCCTTGTTTATATGCCATCCATACACTCGGTATCTAACTACCCCCACTCATTAGGCGAAATCAATGGATATATATAAGTCAAAAAATGGCATAGCAACGAACTGGCTCGTTATTTCCTCGTTCTTCAGTCCAAATCCCTTAAGTGTTTAGCTTAGCTTAGCTTTTACACGGAACAAAGTAGATTAATTAAGTCGCTTACCATTAAATACGTAAACGTAACCCTGTAATGACTAAGAGATTATACAAGCTACAACACGATAATAATAAATATATGAGTAATGGGTAATTAATTAAACTGAGGATCTAAAATCTCTGTCTTCTTCCGTCTCCCCAACAACAACTTCCTTCCTTCCTTCTATACACACATGTACAAGAACGAGACCATTTCAACTTCCTTATAGATTCGTACTCATGAGTACATTTCGGTTTAAGTCTAAGTATTTTTTTTATAACGAGAAGACTCAACTGTGGACTGGAGTGGATCATCATTGTGTCTCATACCATTTGAATGAATATGATATTTAAATCAGTAAGTTTTAAATCGTATATATGTACTTATACTTATGGGAACGTAAATATCAGCACAATTGGTGGTGAAAGCATGTAGATTAGTATTGATTTGATTATACCATGGATTGTATGTTTTTTTTCTTCAAAGAACATTTGTCACCATGCTATCGTTTGCAGTTAGTTGTTCTGTTTCTTTTGGCATGGCTTAAGCTACTCGGTTTTTAATCGACCTAATTAATGGGGGTTATCATCATCATTGGTTGGAGAGGAGAGCCTTTCCTCTTGTGTGAAAGCCATTGAATTTCTGGTAACTTACTGAAAAAATCGATGTTTAACAAACTCATAAAACTCATTACCAATTAATTACGAGAACGCAGTCAAAAGTCAAGTTTAAAATCGTACATAAATATGAATATACTGATATTATTTCTATATAAAATAAAACATTAATGACATAGAATAGTGGAGTAGAATAATAAACACAGATAGATTCCAACCATAATCATATAATAACAGGAATAATACTTAAATCACACATTTCTTTTAAAAATGCACATCATGCCTTGCCCCATCGGGACAAAGCCACTTAATGCAATGCATGTTTGTTTGAACGAGGGTTATCTTTGAACCAACCAACATTGATAACATCTCTCTTTCTCTCTCTCTCTCTTGTCATTTTTGTATGTTGTTGCTCTCGACTCTCGACTGTCGTCGACCATGAGTAGTTTACACAACAATGAAATGACGATGATGATGGTGATTGACGATTCACATGACGACACGGTTTTAAATCATATCATACACTGTTAGTTTTAAGACAGCTCTTTCTTTGTGAAGAGTCGATGATGTCAATGGTACGTATATGTACTTGAACAGCCTTATCTTAGAGGGGTATTATTACCTACTACTGAAGGGTTTAAGTAACCAGTATGTTTTCTACTTAACTCAAGTATTACTATACGTGATATAGGCAACCTGATAAGTCTTTTTCACCCGAAAATGCAAAGTCTGGAGTCATAACATTACATTTGCTTCTTCCTGGCTTTTTTAAGCTGAATGTATTTTTATATGGGCATACATGATCTTAACTCTATTTTCAAGTCTGGTAGTTTGGGAATTTGTCCACGTATGTGTCCGATTTGAAGGGGATAGGGATATCACTAGTCGCAAGTCATTTAAATAAATATAGAGAAACTAGAAATTAACACGGAGAAGGAGCATCATTTGGTGTGGCTAGGACTTGTCAGTTAAGAATGATGATTGTTTGTTGATGATACAGTATTTGTTCGTTCTGGTCTTCTTTTTGCTGCGTCGTTAATTTTTCTTGGAAACGTTGAAGAACGTCGTCTTTTGTGTTGTGGTGCAATCTTACGATTTTCTAATTAGGGCTAACTACTACAAGTTAGTTACTTACTTTTTCTTCGTTGCTTTTTCAAAGAGTTACACAATATTGTGGGTGGCTGTGGTCAGGTGGGTCCTTTGTAAAGCAGTAAGTGTTTAGGCAGACTCTCCTCCAAGGAGGCCATCAGGTAAAAGAGAGTTGAGTGATGAAGGGGTGGCCCTATCTGGCGCCTCTAAAGCTGAAGATCCCCATGGGTTATTTGACCAGAGAGGTGAGTTATCACGTAAGCCCCACGGGTTATCATCTCCACGCGAGGGGGCGGAAGTCGTGGACGAATATCCTATAAAAGTCAAAGGACCATTTTAAGTGAACTTCCTTCTACATCAAGCGTCTTTTCAGTATGCCCTTACCTCCAGTACCGGGTTGAGGTTGAGGTTGAGGTTGAGCACTGACAATATTAAGGTTATGAAGCAAACCTTGAACCTCGCTATCACTAGCAGTTGATGCTAAAATCGTAGTATTTCCAAGAACACAATTGTTCAAAGCGTTTTGAGCCTATTCAACATTTCACATATGTTTAAGATTGCCAAATGAATATACAAAACTTGATAGTTGTACCTTAGCTGCCTCCTCTCTAGTATTGTATCTGACCAATGCGATTCCATGATTAAGTCCAAGATGGAATTTTTGGAGAGGACCATGCTGAATGCACAGTGTACGAAGAGTCGATCCATCAATTTGTGGAGTGAGATTTCTCAACATCATCCAACAGTAAGAGTTGCCTAAAAGAAAAACGTGTATTTGTAAAAATCCTGTCTCCCAAAATATCAGCAAACTTACCATTGTTACCCTGTGCGGGAACGTCTTGTTTTTTAGGAAGCCCAGGAGGTGGGCGAGATCCTTGTTGCTGTTGCTGCTGTTGACCTCCATTTCCCGTTCCAGATCCATAGTCCCAAAGGTCTCGAGTCGAGTTCAACTTTGCCAAAGAACTGCGGAAGAAGAAAACGCCATGTTAAGATGAAAGAACCTTAAATATTCAATACATTGAATTCACAAAATACGTACTTTGCAATGCTGGTGGACCCTCCACCAGAAGTAGTTGGGTAGCTCCAAGTGCTGCTGGAGCTAAGACTTATGGGAAGTGAGTCTGACGCAAGGGAAGAGACCGTGGAAGTATTGCCCTTTGCTAAAATCTCTGTAGCATCTTTAATATTTGCCAAGCTCAACGGAGACCTCACAACCTAATCGTACAACAACAAAAGTTCGTGTATATTTGTACAATGAAAAACTGTTGAAGTCTTACCGATCCTGGAGTTAAAGTGGGATCATCATCAACATTCTTGAAAATGTGAGTGCCCTTCCATGGTTTGCCTGGTTCAAACTCTGGAACCAAATCAGTCTGCCAAGTGTCGGTCATCCCACCGGAATTTTTCATGGGATCTTCATTAAGTAGTTGAGATCCTGATCCATTATTTCCACCGGTGCTTGAAGCCCCATGATCTGTGGGCCATCCATCTCCCCCACTTCTTGCAGTTGACCATGTACTACAAATTAAATTATTATTAGCACCTCCGTCATTGGCGTGTGCATGCTATATAAATTATATCTTCTTACTTATCCGATTGTCCAAGAATCAAGCTCGAATTTGACTTGAGACCACCACCAGACCCATTGTTGTTTCCACCATTTCCACTCTGCTGCCCTGGGGCTCGACTAAAATCCGTAGGATTAGCTCCATCATCCTTCTCCAAGGAAGGATTCTTGGTCCATTGACTCAGCCGGGACTGTTGCTGCTGCTGTTGTCCCACGCCAGATCCACCGTCTTTATTTTGCAGAAGAAAGTCTGGGTTGAAATTGCTGAGAGGGTCCATCAAATTTCCACCCGGTCCTGGTCCTCCACTGTTTCCTCCGCCAGCACCACTTGCATTTCCACCACCACGTCCATCCCCAAGAAGTGGAGGGGGTTTCATTCCTGGATTGAAGCCGAATTCGTTACCCGGATTCCCTCCATGATGATGGAGCTATTTGATGACGCAAACAAAACTCAAGATTAGGAATTGTCTTGAGTAGTTTTAAGGTAGTTTAAAAAAGTGCGTACCTGTTTGGCGGCGTGAGCTTGTTGAGCAGCAATTTGATTATGTAAGTTTTGAATGGTTTGTTTTGTCTTTGTAATCTGCACGGAAAGCTGAAGAGCGGCTGGTGAATTGGAATTTCCCATTTGCTGTTGAGCTTGCGTCAACATGTGGTAGTTTTTGACATGCTGAAGGAGTGAATTGAGAAGAACAAGGGACTGTGGAGGCAAGGGACATTGAAGAACGCTGTTGGAGAGATATCCTGCTTGAACGGCGAGCTGAATCTGTTGTACCAAATTGCCAACGGACTTAGTGAATGGAGGAGGATACTGCCCTCCCTGTGATCCTGCATTGTTTGGTTGAACACGGCCCTATTAAGACACAATCCAAAACTTAATATAGGTGCTACTAGAAAACGTTGAATGAATGTTAGGTGACATACCACTTGCTGTGGGTTATTTGGCGGCTGATGTTGAGTAAGGATTCTTTGGAGTAGAGTTGGGTTAGCAGCACCAAGACTAGCATTAGCAGCATTATTCATTAAGGAGTTTCCTCCCGATGCACCAAATCCTTTGGGGTTAGGAACACCGTATCTTGTTTGAGGTGGAGGTCCCATTCCCATTGGACCACCAGGTCCCAAACCTCCTATGTCAAAATCATGTTCTGGATTAGGTCCAGGCCCTCTTCGCTGGGGAGCCATTGGAGCATTGCCACCCCCTGCACCTCCCCACAACGGCTGGTCCATCGGGGCCAACGGAGGCCCGCCACGACCACCGTCAAGTGAATCAATAGCGTCGGATAAGTTCATGTTTGATGCTCGTAAGGCCAATTCGATGTCTTCCTTCTGTTAATACCAAAAAATAAAGTAAATTATCTAAGTAAAAGCAACTTCGAAGCGTCAATGAGGACTAATAGACTAGACACACATGAAATCTAAGTCGAAAGCTTGAAAGCAAGTCTACTTTCGAGAAGGCAGCTTTAGCTTTGCATTTCAAATGGCCTGGAATTCTTATTACACATTATGTACATAGGTAATTATCTGGAAGAAAAGGTAAAGATATAATCCGGCATGTTACAAACAAGGCTGTAAATGGTTATTAAACATTACAAAAAAAGCAAAATGTTCAAGAAGGCATAGGGTCAGGGTCATTGGATATTTTCGGTGATCACTCTCTTCGATGATGGCGCAAAGCGACGCAGGACGATTGTGAGGGAATGGGAATTTTCGAAAGGTTGAAGGAAGGAGGTAACAATCACCCCTTCACGCACAACATAACCAACACAAAGATCATTCAACAACATACGAAAGTGCAATTACACAAACATAGGACAAATATAACACAAAACAAACAAGGAATAAGTGAACTAAACAAAAATGACGACGCTCCATCAGAGCTCATCGATGTAAAAACAATAAAAATATACAAAAAAAATTGCATCTCTCGGGAGGGGTCCACTAACCTTGTATCCGAATTCAGATAGGTGAATATTAGTAGAGGAGAGGCCCTTGTTGTGGTTGAGGTGGTTAGGGTAGGAAGATCTGCTGACGTTGTTATTGTTGGGGGAGCCTTGCCAATAACTATCCTTGCTAATACTGATATTACCACCACCACCATTACCACCAACACCACCATGAACAAGTACGTTAGACACATTGTTAGATGGAGTAGAGGGACTACCGTTACAGTATCTAGAAGAGGAGGAGGAAGAAGCCTGCTATTTGGTCCACAGGGAGCGAGGATAAACGAAAAAGAGCAATGATAAGAAAAAAAATCATAAATAAATGATACAAAATCATAAAAATAGTATCGCTAAAATAAAATGACTAAAACAATACGAAGGAAGTTATTTGGTAATAAGAAACAAAACCACCAGGTAGCAATAAGTATTATAAGTTGATGGAGTGAGTTCTTAATTAGGTGAACTATGTGAAGAAGACGCGATGGAATATTGAGAATTCGCCTGTAAATTCTACCGCTTGCGTACTACTAACTGACGAATCTAAATATACGATGTTAAGCCGAAATGGGGGTCTTACCGTGTTCTTTGAGTGACCTCCCCAATTGGAAGTGTCGACCATAGCGCCTTCATCGCCCCAACCTCCACCACTTGGATTGGTTGGTGTCTTTGGTTTACCCCAAGAACCTCCTTGTTGCATTTGAGGCTCGCCCCAAGAGCTAACTGATTTGTCCTCCCATCCGCCTCCACCACCACCAGAGCGTCCTGCATTACCAAATCCTCCGTCTTGTGGACCGGACGACTCAGGACCACCGGGCCAGCCATTGTTTCTACAATAATGAAATGGAAATTGTAACTTCATAACATTCTTTACTCTGCTGCTGTATTTATTTGTTCCTTGTACCGAGTTCCGCCCCATCCAACTGGATTATCGTCCATCTTGTTAGGCATTCCCCTTCCTGGAGGCATCCCACGATTTGAGGGATGCTGCTGTGGCTGTTGCGGACCTGGAATCTTTCCTCCTCCGCCTCCACCACCACCTCCCCAGTGACTTGTGCCGTCATCATAATTTGGAATGTTTGGAACAGGACGACGCTGAGTAGGAGGAGATGCATCATCCCACCCACTACCGGGCATTTTGTCTTTCATTCCTTGTGTTCCCATTCCACCAACCGGGCCAGAATGTCCTAAAATAGAAAGCAATCCAATCGAATTAGGAATATTCCAGATATTTCATCACAACAAAGTCTGATCTTATCTACTTACTTATTTCACCTCCAGGTACTGGACCGCCCCATCCTCCTCCTTGTTGTGGAGGTGGCTGCTGTACCGGGGGTCCTGGCTTGTTCCACATTCCTTGGCCTTGATCCATTGTATTTCTTCCACGCATGTCATCACCGCCCCATCCTCTTCCATGACCTCCGTCAGGGCCGACCATCCCTGGTCCTCCAATCCCAGCTCCACGAGCGTCTGGCCCAAGTGGACCGTGTCCGGGGGGTCCTCTTTGAGGCTCAGGTCTTCCACCTCCATTTCCTCCCCATTGGTCATTCCCTTCTTTTTTCACTGTAAAAATAATTAAGCCATTGAACAATAAAGTTGGATTACAGTTTTAATATAAACATGTCTAATTAACACATACTCGGAGTTCCCCACATTCCATTTCCTGGTTCTCGAGGTGGTTGTTGTTGTTGCTGATGGCCCATTCCTCCGCCACCGCCGCCACCACCACCCCAGCCACCTCCGCTGGAACCACCCATATTGCTTACTGGCACACCACCAGAGCCAGGTCCTCCTCCTGAATTTGCATTTCCTCCTTGGCCTGATGCAGATCCGGACCAAACATTGGACGACTGTTCGCCACCTTCATCTTCCTCTCCCCAAGTACCGCCTGAACAGTCGAAGAGACGTACAATTAGAACGAAACTCAATTAACACTCAACCAGTTGAGACGTACCAATATTATTGGATGGTGTGTGACCCCAAGGAACTTTTTGAGCTGGCGGTGGAGGTGGTGGAGCACCCCCACTCCTAAGGTTGGCTTCCCAAAGATCAGTACCATTGTTCACATTTTTCCATACAGTGGCTGCTGGAGGTGCACTCATCTACAGAAACAAAAGTTTATAATCGATTTGGACTAAAACAAAACAAAATCCTCACCTGGCCACCACCCAAGTCTTTATGTTGAGGTTCAGGGCTTCCAGGAATGTCCCAGCTTGTGTCCTGGTTAACGTTCTGCTACAATGTAATTCAGTACGGTGTTAAGTTGTGCAAACTCAAAAGATACAAAGAACAGTGGAATATAGGCACTTACACCACCCCATCCGTCATGACTAAAAAGGGCTTCTCGCATAAAATTAAGTTGTTCAATTTGTTTACTGGTAACACTAGAATTGGCACTGGGTTGTCCACCACCACCACTTCCGCCGCTCCCTAATCCACCCACGACAGGGCCTCCTGATCCTACAGAAGAATTTCCTAGTTGAGGAATAGGATTAGACCCCACGACATTGCCCCCAACGCCACCACCACCATCAGCCCCACCACCACAATTACCACCACCACCACCACTTGCCCCACCACCACCACCAGAGGCACTAGCTTGGTGAAGAGACTTGCCGGCAGCTTGTGCCCACGAAGAGGTTCCTGTCGAAGGCAGTGCCCCTTGACCTCCTGCCCCTCCAGGATTGTTCATCGGATTATTCACTTGCATTGCACCGCCACCTCCGCCCACGGCTCCCTGCGGTGGCCCTTGTCCTCCTATCATTCCACTACCACTCGGATTGTTATTCATTTGAGATCCTGCAAAAAAACATAAGACAAAAAGCATCGATTAGCAAATCTCCAAAGGACGCTTACGACTTTCACTTACGTTAAATGCTTGTCACCCATTGAGAAGACTTTGGATCAGAGCATAATAATAATAATTGTTTAATAAAACTTGATCACGGTCACAGAAAAAGAGATGCACTGTTTGTTTTCTTGTCGTATCTTCACACTTCTTCAGTTTCAGAAAAAAAGTACTTTACCACAGCAGTAGAGATAAGTCAGTACGAGAGGATTATAACACCTTCTTAAATCCTAATGAGTATCATTCACAAGATCCTGTGTAAAAGTTTTTTTTATGTACTTTTAGTTGGTCAACTGATTGATTGTTCTTCCTTCCTTCCTTAAAACTAATTAATAGCTCTCTCTCCGTGCCTTATCACCGTTTATCTTCTTCTTCGTAGTACAATCAATTCAATGGATAACACGAACGATTATCATTCATTTGCTGCAAAAAATTGCATAAAAGAATACTTTTTTTTCCACTCCGTCAATCTGTAAAACCAGGGTTCTTGCACTTTCTCCGAATGTCTTAAAAATACGAATGAATGAACTATTGGAGTGTATAGACGATGATGAAGTCTCTTTCAGGTCTGGCTTTCTTTCTCTAACAATTAATAATACTCGAGAGAAGAATCCAACACTTTTGGTTAGTAAAATATGTAGGATTTTTTTTAAAGCTTTATATCTGTAATTAATTAGGCTCCTTCTTATAAAGTCAATCAGTCTCACCAGAGAAGAGTCGGCTTGAGCTATATGAAAAAATGAATGAATTTTTGGATTCAATTCAATTTTTTGGATATAGCTTTTTTTTTCTTTGAACGACAAGAGTGTGTGTATGGGTGTGATATTATTGAGTCGCAGCAGCAAAATATTATGCAGTCAATAATGTCAAAATGCAATCAATCAATCAAAACCTCTCTTACTTTTCCTTCCAGGGTCCTTTTCTTATTGTCTATGGCTTACTTTTAACTTAGTTAATTAGTTTAGTTGTACTTTTTTCTTTCGGCCAGAGAACAAACAAACAGTCGAGACGCCTTCACTCCTTTAGCACTTCCCTCCGACCCTTAATACGTATACTTATAAATAAATAAGGTAGCACTTGATTCCTTCCTTAATTAATGACTTAGATCAATATCAGATATCAACAGCAGAGAAGTAGTAAACAATTATTACTTTGTTATTGGCCTTTTAGCTATTTTTTTTTGTTTGGCAGCTAAAAGTATGTAAGTCGATCCTTTTCTAAGGACGTGACGTGACGTAAGGAGCACCAGAGAGAAAGATGTTCATAAGGGCATCTGTAAGCATCAAACCCACCAAGTCTTTTTTAATTATTAGTCACTTAATTAATTGAGCTCAGTCCTGACACAAGTCAAGTGCCTGTCCCCTTTTAAAGGGTTTCTTTCTTTCTTTCTTTCGGAGGAAGAGATTGATTTTTTGATTTGTTTTTTGATGATGAGATTGTTGAGGAGGAATCGATCCAATAATTTGACAATTTTTTATAGTGAAATCACGTCACTTTTTAGGAGAAAGTCTTTTTCACATATGGTAAATGACTATTATGACCCTCTCTTCATAACAATCGAGATGATGTTGGTGGAGGTGATGATGTTTTGTTATGGTATGTTGTGAGGGTTTTATTTTTTGGCTTCTTCCTTCTTGACCTCTTGATAGGAGTCATACTAGTGCCCTCTCTAATAATAATAAATATTGTGAAAAAATCTCGTTTTTTTTATTCCTTCTTTTTCTTTTTCTTTCTTTTTTAAGTAACAATATTTATTATAATATGGATCTTCTTCTTCTTCTGTTGGTCTCGGGACTGACTGCTATGTTAAAAAATGGTCTTTTATCATGGTGGTGGAACAGAGTTGTTCTTCTTGTTGCACTTTAACAATGTTGATATGTAGTAGCAAAGCAAGTCTCCTCCTTCCATCTCTCTGCTCTTGCCCGAGCTTAAAGGAAATAACCCGGAGGTACCCGCATTTCAAAGTAGTGAAGGATTTAGGTTTTTGTCAATTGGAATTCTAACCAAAGTTTGTCCCAACCATTTGAGTTGTACGTGTAAAAATAGGATATAAGATACTTTAATTATTGAAGTTTTGAAGACCCTTTTTTGCAGTCAGGTTATGAACAGACGGACATGAGGATTGCATATCCATTTTGCAGAAATGCTCGCTCCTTCCCTTCTTTAAACAGCTCAATTGAATGCGAATGCACAGAGAGAACTGTAGTTTTGTATGTTGGACTTGGACTTTGCTGGGCTAGGCTAGGCTTTTTTGCCTGGGTTTTTGGGTTTGGTTTAAACCAGACGAGATGGATGAAGTTAAAGAGAGAGGAACAAGTTTTTAGCATTGCATTTTATTTGGGAACTGCGTATTTGGATGGATGGAGAGGGGAGTAAGGCTTCAAAGGGTAAGTAAATGCAGTAGCCATCATCCATAGTCAGTATGTCTGTCTGGCCCAAAAGCTTTCTTCTTTATGCGAGTCCATGCACACACACAAACAACAACGGGGACAAAACTTGCAGGCTTGGCATTTCATATCCTCGTCAAAATGAATTGAGGGCAAAATTGAATGACATTTTGTGGAGTGAAACATATAAAAAGGGACCAATTTTCTTCCATTGGTTGTTTCTTGTGAATGAGAAAAATGTCCCTTTTGTATATGGGACAACTTTCTCCATTTTCTTCTTGCAAATGATGGCAATGTCTTTACGTCAATCTGGAAGAAATTGAAAAAGAAAAAGTCGTTTTTTGGAAAAACAAGAAAAGAAAGCGATTTTGTAAAACAAAATGAATGGAAATGAACAAAGAGAAAGTCACACAGTTTAAATGGTTGGGGAAATTGAGACGCAATTCTGAGATGAGCTAAAGACTTGTCTCGTTTGGGCTTTTCAAACCCTTGTTTTGCTGTCTGACTTTTTTTGCTCCGTCAAAAAATAGTGAAAGTCAACAAAAGTATTTTTAATTACTAAAAACTAATTACAAAACCAATTAGGCTTCCCATCAGTTCGTGGAGGATCTCGGCTCCTCTGCTTTTTGTGGAATTTGAGTAAGTCAATAATTGAAAATTGTTTGTTTGTGCTTTGCACATATTGTTTAATTGTTTACTGACAAAGAGTTCAAGCTGTTGACATTTGTATTTTACTTTGTTTTGTTTTGTACTTTTAGGGATCATCGTCATCGTCATCGTCGGAAGGATGACGGCTCACGACCAAATTCGAGCCATGCTCGACCAGTTGATGGGGACGAGTAGAAATGGTGAGGATTCGAATTCATTCATTCATTCGTCAAGGTCTAAATAAAAGTGTCACTGGACAATTTGTCTTTTGTAGGAGAGGAAGAGAAGATGACCATCAAATTCGATGACCCCCGAGTATGTAAGAGTTTCCTATTGGGGTGTTGTCCACATGAGATATTGGCGTCCACGGTGAGTCCTTAAATCCAAGAAGTACACATTATCTTTTTACATTTGACATTCCTTCCTTGTCTCCTTTTCCTTTATTCTGCCAGTCACAACTACTACAACAATTAGTTTGAGTTGGTCAGTTCAAGTTAGGGACCTACGTTCTGAGAGACTGTTTCGGTTGGATTTTACTAGGCTTTTGATTTGTTCACTCCAGATGCAGATTTGAATGACATTGGTTAAACTTTCAGGCGTATGATCATCTCTGTCTCTCTCTCTTGTCGTGTCCATTTGTTTGTAAGTGAACACGTCTTTATACATACTCGACTTGTTTCTTCAAGTCTTATCTATGAAAGTACCCACGTGTACTTCAACTTTCAATTATAGAGTCTTTCATATAGAAATCATATAAAATGTTTAGAACTGTTGATGATGATGATGATGATGAATGGGGAGGAACACAGAACAGAGCAGAGTCTTCTTCGGTTGGGTTACTTTCTTTGTAAGTGACATTATTTAATCCATCTGTGGATTTTTAAACCTGTCATGAGTAAGCATGACTGGCCTTTTATTACATAATCTACTACTTCTTGTTCAGTTAGTTGCGGATTTTCATTATCAACTTTCAATTCTTGAATTAGTCTTTGCGACTCAAATATAACTTTAGCTTTACATTGAGATAATTATGATAGTCGTTAAAATTAATTCCTTACAATTCGTTCGCTTACTTTATGGAGACAGCAGGGAAAATCTGTGTTTTTAGTTGATTGGTGGGTGTGGGTGTGGTAAGTTGACCTATAAGAATTAATGTCCATCTTAATTTTGCAACCATATATATCATGTCAGAATTAAACAGCAAAAGAAACCACGCAATCCCAAGTTTGGTTAAGTTCAGTCACAAAAATTAGTAAGTGTAAAAAAAACAAGTGTAAAAGACGTAGACGTTGCCTTTGTCGCACACAACTTTGATTCGTAAGTGATGATTTATCTCGAGA
Organism: Isotomiella minor; assembly: GCA_034696445.1. Lineage (NCBI taxonomy): Eukaryota > Metazoa > Arthropoda > Collembola > Entomobryomorpha > Isotomidae > Isotomiella > Isotomiella minor. The sequence goes on from JAQIWU010000272.1 coordinate 17,470, forward strand.
TATGTTTAATGTTTTATGCCAAATTGAATTAGTTGAGCGATGACGTTCGAGCATGACCTAATTGTCAAGAAAGCTTAAACTAATTCCAGTTGTTTTTATATTTTTTACAGCGAATGGATTTAGGGGACTGTGCCAAGCTTCACAACCTAGCATTAAAAGCTGACTACGAACTTGCTAGCCAGACCAAGGACTACTTTTACGATTTGGATGTAAGTTACTTTAATGAACCCATTATTGACGAATTGAAGTGACCTATATTTACCATAGGCGTTGGAGCAACTTGGTGTGTTTGTCGCCGAGGCTGACAGGAAAACAGAACAAGCTCGAAAGCGGTTAGCAGAGACCCAGGAGGAACTTTCTGGAGATGTCGCATCCAAGGCCGATAAAGTACACGAACTTGGCGAAAGAATTGGGGCTGCATTGGCGAGAGCAGAGCAGCTTGGCGCTGAAGGATTGGTGGAAGAAAGTATGAAGTTGATGGAGGATATTGACAATTTGAGGAAGGAAAAGGGCTTGGCAGAAGCAGACTATCGTGTGTCAATACCAGCAGCCACCTATCAACAACAGAAGCTTCGAGTTTGTGACGTCTGCTGCGCTTACTTGGGAATTCATGATAACGACAGACGTCTCGCGGACCACTTTGGGGGCAAATTACATCTTGGGTTTATTAAAATTCGAGACACCCTCAAGGAATTCCAGGTTTGTTGTATGAAACTAATATTAGGATTATTTTACCTAGTCCACTATGTACCATTGTGGAACTAATGTTTTGGTACTTTTAGGTCACTGCAGAAGATAGAAGGAGAAAGAGGCGAGAGTCATTGCGTGCACAACAAGACGAAGAATTTCGTAGCCGGTACAGGGATAGAGACAATAGGGTTGACAGAGGAGACAGAAACCGGGACAGGGACCGTCGGAAATCTAGGTCTAGGTAATTTCTATTTCAATTCTCACCAAGTTTCATTAATTTCATTTACATGCTTTCTTCTATACCAGATCGCATGGACGCGACCGTGAAAGAAATCGAGATAGAGACCGAGACCGCGACAGGGATCGTGACCGGCGAAGAGGGGAGAAAGACAAAGAGAAAGATGATCGGAGGAAAAGGTCTAAATCCCGTTCAAAATCGGCTGACCGAAAAAGAAGGTCACGCTCAAGGAGCAAGGACAAGAAGCGGTCGAAGAAGGATAAGAAACGAGACCGCCGCTCCAGATCTAGGTCGAAGTCAAAAGAAAGGGAAAGAAAGTCGCACTCGCACTCTTCTTCGAAATCAAAGTACGAGTACTATCTAAACCGTTATAAATGAGCAATAACCTACTACTGTCTCCTTAATTCAATTCTTATTTTAGGAAAGGCACTGAAGAACCTACACCTACTAGTGGATCGCCACCGAAGTCACCTGCTCCTACTGCTCCTGAACCTGCGCCTGCTGAGGCCGAGGCAAAAAGAACTTCGTCGATATCTGAAGGAGAGTCGGGTGAAATTTAGACTAGGAGAAAGGATATTTGACGTATATATTGGATAGACTTTTATGGCATGATTGAAATAACTTCATCTGTATTGTATTATCTAAGATATTGTAATTTATCATAAAATTTTACCTTTGCTACTGCGTTGTGGTCGGTTGTACTCTAATTGTATAATTGTAAGCATGTAAAGCCATTAAAATCATTCACTCAATAAACCCTACATTTTATCTAAAAGCTCCTCTCTCCAACCTTATGCTTCAGTATCAGAAAGGTTAAAATGCTTTTGGCTCAGAAGAACCATCGTCGTCGTCGAAACGCCACAGGTTCTTCTTCACCCTGCTCTACATCTACAGACTGAACATCTACACCACTGAATCATACCTCACGGGCATAGGCACCCATATAATCCTGTAAGATGCCATCGTCAACTTCAAAGAAAAAATCTTCCATTGCTCCAGAAAGGAAGACCCGGTCCTCCCCGTCTTTCTTTTCACCACCCAATAAAGGACCGTCGGTTACAATTGAAAGCCAAAATGCACCTGACGAAGGTCGTCAACATCCCCAACGCATTGCTCACTACCCCTCGTCCATCCCTCCACCAGAAGATTTTTTGAAGAATGAACATCTTACTGCTTCCGGTCCGGGCTCATCTTTGGTTCCAAAGCCCAGCCAGGACTCGATTGCAGCTCCCTCAAGTCAGGTATTTCAGTTCACTTTCCCAAAATGTACCTTAGTTCATTTGTGTATGACTAGGGTTCAGAGGTACAAAAAGGACCACGTGCAGACGTCAACGCTTCCTCTCTCCCACGACCCTTCCCTGCCCAAATGAAAGCTGTGGAAGAGAGGCGAATGAAAAAGGCAATGGAGCTAATGAACTGTCCTCCCGAAGAGTTTAAAGTCTCGGAGAGTGATAGGCGAGTCCCACACTCACCCCAAGTTGTACTCACCTTCCACATCCTTGAGTTGACCAACCTGACGGTCGGAACTTGTAAGTCCACAGCTTAGCTTTCTTATCTCTATGAGATTGGGGCCAAATGAGATTTATTGTCAATTAGCTTTCGTGGACTCCTTGCCAATCGGATATTACTCTGTTCTGAGCACAGGGCCAGTTCGAAGGACAACGAAACTTGTGTGGTCACAATCACGGACAAGAATACGAATTGACCACACTGCTCATCTCTCGTTTGACGTGTCCGAATGGCGTAAGAACCCTGCGAGCATTTTTAGGGTCGAAGTATGCAGTTTTCAAGACCCCGAAAATCATTACGTCGTGGGGACAGCAGAGATTCACCAGTTCGAGTTCCTAAGAAAGCAGTACGCCATTGAAAAATTAGAGCTTCGGTCAGACAGTGCCAAAGCAGGGTATGTGTATTGCGAGTACGCAATGGCATACGGGTCCTTCGGATTCGGACATAGCAATCAATTGAGAAATCCAAATATCGCCCCAATGGAATATGGTTTGTGTCCCATCCTGGTGGTGGTACCTATTTAATGACGAGTTTCTTTACAATGTAGTGTGCCACTCAATGTTCCCACGGATTGGACCCGACGATGGAGAACTGATAGACAAAGTCTTTCGCGTCCGAATGCCAGAACAGTTGAAAGTGTTTACCTACAACTCTTTGATCCTGGAGTTTGGTGACGCTGTGGAGACTGAAGGTAGGAGACGACGACGCGTTGAAAATACTCCTCAGAAGCCGATTGTCTTACAACAAGTCAAATACGACCAGGCTGGAAAACCCATCCATTGCAAACTCCACATGAACATCCATCAAAAAGAGTTGCAGCCAGACTTTGCAGACACTTTTGGGGAATTCATTTGTCTCACATCAAGAAAGGCTCGGATGGAGTTTTTGAACAATTTGGTTACCGGACGGATGAGGGATTTGTACGAATCTGACAACGCTGGAAGCTTCTTCCTCCCTTTTAAAGAGCTGGATGCTGAGCGGGTACAACGAGCTACAATTAATCATCCTGGGTATCTCGTCCATCCGACAAACGTTCCATGCTTTACGTCTACAACCCACAAACCTACAACCTGGGGTGAAGAGGATGCCCAACCCGAGGTTTTGACAAAGGAGGACAATGACTTCCAAGACCGCTTCCCATCCTACCGAAGGGGCCCGGGGTTTCTTGACGTTCTCTTCGGATATCAAAAGAAACCTGATCCTTCGCAGTTTCTAAACGATATGGAGGAGGATCTGCACATGTCGGAGATTCCAAAGAAGAGTTGCATGGAAGAGTGCAGATCCTGGATGAGAAAAAAACTATTGATTATAATCGGCTTCTTCGTTGTAATTTACAACTTTGTATTCCCTGAACTAAAGTCCCCTCCGCCTATTCCCGAGGTGTCTGTGACGCTGCCCTCCCCTCAAGGGTCTACGGCAAAGGTGCACACCTACTTTGTGAAGGACCATAGGGGCCAAGGGGCTTTTGTCAAGAGCAAGATGCAAGCGCAAACGGCTGCTTTGTTAGAGTTGTCAGAAAAACCACTGGAAGATCCTGAAGGGACAGGGGTCGACCTCACAAAGGATGATGACTCCTCGTCCTCATCCTCAGACGATGAAGACCGGGCAGGGAGAGGGACACTTTCTTTTCATCCTAAACGAAGGAGCATAAAGAAGAAACCTAGTAAAGCAAAAAAGTCAAATACACAAATCAAAAAATGAATTGATACGAAGGTGTAATTTTGCAACAATTGTGTTTCTGAATAAAAATGTTCCAAAGTCTTATGTGGGGCACATTGAGACAGCCATTTTTTCGACAGTTTGCAGGGTAATTTCTCACTATGCCCTTATGTAATGGCTTGTTCTTTGAGAAGGAAATGACACCTATGACGAGAAGAATTTGGCAGGCTCTCTTATCTTTGTCCTTATCAGAAATTATTGGTATTGATTGGTGCATTATTGATGCTATCTATGTCCCCATGCTAAATATATTGGTTTGTATGTTATGACGTGAATCATCAAAGCCTTCCTTCTGTCATTTCAGTTATCCCTTCCCGAATGGAAAAAAATGAGAGTTACATTTTATAAAATCTGAACAATTCGTTTCTTTAAAATGTGGCTTTGGCACACTCCAGTATTCCTACTCCTTGTGGCAGTTGGGGATGGAAAATTATTTTTATTTATGGAGCCCAATCAGTACGATCTTTCTTCCACAGCCTTTAACTATCCGGATATTCGTCAGGAGTTGGACGTCATCTGGAGGTACACCCACAGGTAAGTTTCTCCAATCAATTCTCACAGTGCCCCCAAAACCCTTAATTGGTTTTGTTTACAGTATCGAGATTTTTGTGAATGAGCTGCAGTTAGACGGGGGGGCTGGAGACTTTATCCTCGTTTCAGAGCATCCCTTAACCTTTGAAGACACTTTTCTAGAGTACAACAACACGGACAGGTTGCCACCCTCATTTTTGGCAGACTCAATTGTGACGACGCAAGGCATCATTCTGTCCTGGGAAATCAGTCCATCCACTAAATTCCACATCCTCTCCAAGAGAGGGACCTTCCTCTACTTTCACTTTGAGGAAAGGAGAGAAAGGAGTCGGTTTCCCTATACAGGGTTCAACATCACCATAAATGATTTGGGTACACTTCCAGTACTTCATTGAGCCTGTGACATTTAAGACTCGATCTTTCAGATGAGATGCGTCTTCCTCCTCCAACCACAACTACGGAGGGTGTGTACATCCCACCTGAGCCTGAGCTAACCATTTATACTTCCAAGTTCTTAAGGAACTCGCCGTTCGAGTTCCGAGAGCAGAAGGAGGAGTTTAAAGAAGCCTTGGCTGACATCAGTTCAGAGTATTGTCGGGAGGAAGTGTCAGAGTGTGGGCAGTTCATGACCTCCGATTTCACTCACTACGATGTGAGTATCCCAACGGAAAGTGGTCTCCACATGTGTGACACTTCCTGGGACACGTACAAGACTTGTGTCGAGGTCACATTTGCCATCACGAGGAAAGAGGAGAATGATGGAAGCTATCTCATGCCCAAGTGGAGGTTGGACGAAATGTGGGAAAAGAAAGGTCATTTGTTTGAACTTCGTGGATTCCTCCCTTACGACGATCATCCGAAGGAGGGGTTGGGTGACATGAATACGTGGATGTGGGTTGCATCCGTTCTTGCCCTCATGCTCTTTCTCATGGTCCCCATTTGCATTTTCTGGGTCTTTAATGAGATTGACCACAAAGCCCTTCTTAGGTAGGTATTCATAATTCAGTATTTTGATAGCCACAATGATAACCATTCGTTTCCAACAGCCTTGGTGCGGACAACGGAAAAGAAGAAGAGGCAAAGGACGATGAAGGAAGCAAGTTGTGGCGTGACATGGACAACCCCATCCGACCCGTGATTGCAAAGCTAAGGAAGCAGAGTGAAGATAGCAAATACTTTGAAGTGGGGATGCTAGGCCGACTTGACGATGATAATGACATTGTGGAGGACAATCGCGCATCCTCATCAGGAGGCTCTGGACCCACTTTTGGGGTAAATAACCAAAATCGAAAGTTACTTAAGACTGATATAATTGACTCCAGCTACCTCTCCCATCCTCGGAGAACAACGTTGTGAAGACGAACATCCTCTTTCAAGAGCAGGATGTGGTGTTTGAGTACGACAACAGGGCCTTCGAAGAAGAAGAAGAGAAGGAGGAGGAACAGACACAACAGGAGGGGGAAAGTACGACAATAAGTGAGAAGGAGGACGACGAGAGTGACATTGTCGTGGAGGAGATGGAAGAACTTCATTTTAATTTTTCCCCTGAGCAGAGCAGAACTCATCATCATCATCATCATGAAACCAGAGAGGACCTTATGGAAGTTGTTGAAGAAAGGTAATTCATAGAACCTAGTGGTCATGTATGGTGGATTAAAATATGTCCATTGCAGCTTTCCAACCCAAGATTTCATACAATTCAAGGGAATCAAGACAAATCGTATTGCGGGGGAAGATGATTCAGATATTGACATTTAATAAACCATTTTGTCAAAAAGTTCAAGATCATTCTAAAGAAATTTCATGATCTGCTTTTGCAACTCCAAAGGGTGAAGTGTATAAAATGCATCTACCACCGCATCTATGTCACCAATGCATCTAATGGAGAAACTAAACTACACATGATGTGTCTTTTGCGATGCCAGATATCTTTTTGTTTTTGTTTCCTTATGTTGATTCGGGTGTTATGCTCAATTAATTAGCCCGAGTTGCATGCAGTTCATGAAAACTTTGTATATTTTTGTATCAAAAACAGTTTCATCTCTTCAGCAGAGCCATTCATACAGATAGAAACTTTTCCACTTCCACCGCATCACTGAATGTGAGTCGAATAAAACACTTTTGTACGAAATGACGCAGATTGTAGAGATCCAGACTCAAGATCCGAACCGAGAACCCAGAAAAAACAAAGCATTTATTGAACCAAATTAAACAGATACTTCTAAAGTGGCTGTAGATGTGTAAAGAGTTTCAATAAAAATGTAAAAGTTGTGGTGTTTGGTCCAAATAACTTCATTCATACTTGAAAAGAAGGGCCCTCGGGGCAGAGTGAGACAGGCAGGATGAAGGATGATCCGTGGAGTAGGAGAGTCCCCATGAAAGTCCTAGCAGTCATAGACATGGTAGGTGTTTACTGGTCAATTGTTCTCGTCAAATATTTAAGGAATAATTAATTAGCTCTTAGCCATGTTTCTGATGGGATGTGCAGTAAACCGACTATTTGACTACGACTACAAGGATCAGAGCGTGGTTTACTTTGTCTCTCGAGAAGAACGTGAGTACTATACTTATGAGTGATAAGAACTTGTCCTTAAAGGTTTTTTATAGGGGTCTTCCTGTCTCTGTTTTATTGGATCGCCTGTTTTGGTACCCTGAGCCTCCAGCTTGTCATCGCTTTCCTCCTTCTTACTGCGACAATGGATGTAAGAAAGGAACAATCGGCTTAAGACCTAATATCTTATGGTGCTATTCTAGATGACCTCGGACACTGAAACTATGCTGCGGAAGTGCATCTGGTGGCGTACCCTTTCCATCCTCATCTTCCTCTGGCTCATCATCGACCTGGGCGTCATCCTGTACGAACACTTTGCGAATGAGTTGAACCTCAGGATATTCCCAGTGATCATGGACTCCCTTGAGCTTGTCTTTAGAGCGTATGGGGTCTGCTTTGTGGGGACCTTTATAAGTGACCTACACAACGTATTTGAAGCACCCATGGTCGCATACGGGAATGGTGGGATCATTCCTCCCTCCCCTCCACTCACCCCCGAAGGACAGAGGAGATAACATCAGTTCGCATGATTAATGGAGTACCTATAATTGTCAGTGAAGGCTGTTTTATTTTTTTAACAAGTCTATTCTTCCCAACATTTTTAAAAGCTTTACGTTTTGTGATTGATACATCAGCCAAAAGCACGAGTAAAATTCAAGATTTTCTAAACTTATTAAAATGGTAATGGACAGCACCATGAGACAAGAGGAGGCATAATATGTAAAATATATGGGGCCCATACGTAAACATTAATTGGACCCTGACATGAGTGACGGTTTTTTTGGGCAATTTTTCATTCATTGAACATTGGACTGGCCCCAAAAAATCCTGTCCGAGACCCCCTGCCAAGAATATCGTACCAAGCACAAACATGTTGCCCACGTCAGTTTCAGTTTTCTCTTGTTCCTTGACTTTTTTGTAACTGATGAACTTTTTAATCTATATACATATCTGGAACATTCATTCACTTCACTTGTATAAAAACTCCGTTAACTGTTGAAACCATGATTTACACAACCATTTTGGCTACTCTGTCGTAAAGACTTTCGCACCGATGTCACCCTGTCATTTGGTTTTAATTTATGGGAGAAGGACGCAAGGGTGACTCCATTATTCCCGTCGGTGGTGGTGGTTCTTGTCTCCTGACTAAATCTTTTTCGTAGCTTGACAATTGCGGGATGGACGTATTTGTCCATTTTCTTGGTAAGCCTCGTGTACCCTGTAAAGATAAATTAATTAGGCTATTGAATGCGTTAATTAGTTATGTCGTTGCATACCTGTGCATAGGCTGACTAAGGACCCGACCACAATGGTGACTGTACACCCTATCGTAGGGTACAGTAGAAATGAGACTGTGTAAATTTTCTGTGGCCACGGCCTATGGAACAATACAATTAAATGAGTACAGCCTGTCTTATTTTGATTGGTTCACTTACACTTCCTCGCTCAGATGTGACATGGTTGTGCTGTTGACAATAGTCGAGGTAAAGTTGACCCTGTCCCAAATGTCGTCCCGACACTCATCCGTGGAAAATGAAAGGGTGGGACTCTTATGCTTCAGAAGGGCTCCTCCGATGCATATCCAAATCGTAGTGATGTGTCCTACAGCCATCCCGACTATGGCACCCTACATTACCCAAAGCCTATATTATCCCAAGGCCCAGAAAGGATGACAAATGACCAAGTCTTACATATTTGTTTGTAAACGGAAGTACAATTCCCATGAGAAAAACTGCGAGGAGTGGACCAGCCACGGATCCGTTTAAAACTATTGATGCGGCCAAAACGCCATCAAAATTAGCTGCCAAGAATGCCATTCCAATCGCCAGCACTCCAAATATCAAAGCTGTAAACAATGATCTCATTCAAATATCATCTACATTTGGACTGTCACACTTACCCAGCATTTTTGACACCCTTCCTTGCTGCGAGTCATTCAACTGCTGGAAGTACTTGAGTTTTCCTAGAAAGTCCTCAAATGTCACGGCTGTCACGGAGTTTATGCCGGAAGAGACGGTACTGGAGGAAATAAAATTCAGAATTCCAATAGCGAAGGGTCGATTATGGTTCACCTACCTTAGGGAAGCGGAAAATAGACACGCAATAAAAAGTCCGAGAAGGCCACTTATTGGAGAAAGAAACTCAAGGACGAAATGTGGGGCAATTTGATCATTGCGTTTGACTAGTCCCAGGGACATTGGATCACATCCAGCATAGTTGGAAAATATCACTACTCCAGCAATAGCTGCAAGACTTACGGTAAACACTACAAGGGGCAGGGTGATAAGGAGGGTCCTGTACAATTTCCGAAGTGCTATTCTCAATAGTTCCCCTTTAGAAATGTGTTACTTTTTTTGCTTACATCACGCCCTGTCTCAAAGTCTTCATACTGCAGTACCTCTGCACAGCAGTTTGCTGACAACCACATATACTCAAGACCATGACGGCATGGCCAATGAAGATGTTGACCGAGTTAAGTCTTTCAAAGGGGTCCAGATTGAACCTTCAGGAAACGTTTATCCATCTCAATACGTCATCGTTGGAAGAGCCGTTTTGCTTACCTGAGAAATTGTATTCTGTCATGTTCCTTCGCAATTTCAAACACTTTTGAGATCCCACCGACTTGAATAATGCCTTGAATCACTATTGCGAACATTCCAGCCAACTAGATAATTGAGTATTGTACATGTTGTTCAAAAAGGGGTACTTTTGTATCCATCGTCTTACCATTATCACCATCTGAAACACGTCGGTCCAAACGACAGCTCGAAGGCCCCCGATGGACGTGTACACTGCGCAGGATAGCCCCATCACGACCACGGCAATCCATATAGGGAAGTTTACGACAGCGTTCAAGGCAAGGGCTGTTGTGTACATACAAATTAATTTCCTCAATTACCATCATCGTTCAAAATGTCAGAAAAAGATAAAGATAGACATGATGTAGATCTCACCTGGGGCAAAGAGTACGACGCCCATGTAAAGCGTGATCTGCGTTATAAAAGTACCCGCAGCAAAGAGGCGGACAGCCGGGGAGTCAAATCTATGCTCGAGGTACTAAATTACGAGAGAGCCCATTAAAAATGTAATTAAAGACTATGAACCAAAACCTGCATACCTCGTAGGCACTCGTTAGCTTGAGATTGTACAAAGTAGGCATAAAAATCCAAGCGGCTAAAGGAACTATCAATACTGCGGAAAAGACTGTCTCATACATCAGCGTCCCGTAAGAATAAATCTCTCCGGCGTAGCCTAATTCATTCAAATAAGTTAGGTTCATTATTTCAAGTCTTTGATCGTTAATTCATACCCAAGACAAGAATGGGCGACATGTAAGTGGCCAACAGGCTAAGGGCCGTGGGGATAATGGGCATACTCCTCCCTCTATAAAATTGTTTAAAAAAAGCTTTAAGGTTTGACCTTCAAGAGACTTAAGTATGGTACCAACCCCACGAGAAGGTCTGCATTGGTCTGTTGCTTCTTGAAGACTGCATAGTAGACTCCAATGAGCATGGAGACGACAAGGGTTCCGAGGAGGACTGCAAAAGGACAATACAACTACTGACTGCTTCCTCTATAGGCTTTCAACAAGGGGTACCTACCGACATAGTCCAGAAATGAAAAATTTCCTGTGCCTGTGGTCGTTCCCATTCCGTTGTGATATCACTTTTGTCTCAAGACCAATGATTAATTTGTAACATTTTTGAAATCTTTCGTGCAAACCAACGCAATCTGAATGTAAACTTCCAGCACAGCTATAGTTTATGGAATGGATGAATTGCAGTTGCAGAGTAGAAACTTTCGCCTAGTCAGCAAACACCAGCCTTCCACAAGCACCCACTGTAATTTAATTATTGACGTTAAAACAACAATTGAGCCCACCAATTCTTCCCAGAGATTGTGGATGGAAGTTTTAGTTAGTTAAGCAACTTCTTGTTAAAGGTCTCCTTGAATGTGAAGTTTAATGTGGATGTAAAAGGTAAAGTGAATGAAGCATGTGCGACATGATTCTGATTCTGAAAGGCCAAGATTGAGGATTGTATTATATTGTGTGTGTGTGTATGCTTTAATTTTGCATGAAGCCAGGAGCTATACTCCACAAAAATAATACACACAAATTATTACAGTGCATTGTTGCAAAAAGTATAAAGTGACTACGCAAATTTACATCCATACACTCGTGGATTGGTATTGGCAGCGTATCCCACATATCAATCAAGCTCGAAGGATGATGATGTTAACAATCATTGTGGAATACTACAAATAAAAAACAGTGTAGGTACCTAATAATAAACCTTGCAAAAATTCTCTCGTGCAATAATTATTAAATTAAGATGATGTGCATCATATAAACTGAATAATAAATAATGAGGATTTTGGGCAAAAAATCTCAACATGCCCCGGGTTTAATTGGTTACCTCCTCTGCGTTTCCTACATCTAAGTAGCTTCCATTTTGGTTTACAATAATTGAGTAAATGAGGGTTATTACATTACCTGTTGAATAATAATAAGCACAATCCTTTGGTTGCGTGCAATTAATGACGATGATAATCCTGGCCTGGAACTTTACTCACTGGAAATTTTTTTTTTGCAAACCTCAGAATTAACATGACCTGCCTTACGTTACGCAACACAACTACCAATTTTTTATTCCAATACTAGGCTTGAATTGATGATGATTGAATAAAATAATGTAGCTTTTGCATGATTCTCTCTGTTTGTATTTATCCACTTACGGAACAATAACCAACCACACAATGGTGCAAAAAAAATACAAATCTAGAGCAAGCTACTGCTGCATATGACGACGACGATTAGAGAATCAGTACTGTAATATCATCATTGAACCTTAATTTTAATTTTGCATGCAGTGAACTAAACTATAAACTAACGTTAAATTCTTTACTAGAAAACCAGTTCTACAAAAAGTCAGATTTGGAAATGTAGCAGGACGACTACATAATGTGGTCAAGATCACCTTTACGTTTTACCAAAATTGAATTAAACTGATACTCATTCATTTCCATTTTATTATTTGCCCACGCGATATTCAATTGACAAAATAAAGCAGCTTTGTAAAGTGGCATTCTTATGCCTTGTACATACAAGGAAGCATGAGAAGACAACATTTTATAATGATGATGATGTAGTGGTAATCATTCGATAAAGTCCAACCCTAATTTTGAATTCACTTGGCTTGGCGTTGCGAGGTGACTTTCCTGATGGAAAACAAGTCCTGGATGCAAATTTTCATGAATTGTTCTGACCAAGAGTCTCCTCT
>JAQIWU010000273.1:0-29936 GCA_034696445.1 Isotomiella minor
CAACACTGCCCTGGAACGAGTCTTCTCCCCTCTTTAGAGTCTCACGATCCCCTATCCAGAGGAGAGCCTGCATCGATTCCGTGGTGAAGTCAAGCTTTGGCAAGTAGCGTCATTCATTGATGCTCCTTCATGGCAGTCATGGCGTGCCTCCTCTCTTCTCGTCTTGCCTCACCTGCGTCTGCTTCAAGCTGTGTATGCTTGCTTGCCTCAAAGAGTGAAAGCTTGTGTGTGGATTTGTTACAATCGAAATAAACGTTTCTTGACTAAATTAATTAATTTCCGAGCCTCTCCTTCGATAAAGTGTGACTGACTCTTCCTGGTCCAAGTTCATAGGGTGTGGGGATTGAGTTTCCAAAGGTTTGAAGGTGGATTGAGGTCTTGTGTTTGTGTAGTTGGTTGGCGTCGGTTTTGGGGTGTATCCCAAAATCCACATTCCTGTGACCCTTTCGTGTTTGTGAAAGAAGGATGAAGCCTTGGAGTAAGTTTTACGACGTGGAGGAAGAGGATGAAGACGAAGGGGGTGAGGTGACGCCTGAAGGTGGTGATGATGATGATGGTGAAGGAGGTGAAGATGGTGACGCCCAGGGTCAAGAAGTCATGGAGGGTGACATGGTCATGGATGAGGAACAAGAGCAAGAGGAGGAACAGAATGAAAATGACAACGAGCCTGAGCCCTTGGAGTCTCTAGAGACTTGGAGTAGTATTTATGACGTGGTGGAAACTGACGAGGAGATGCACCCCCCACTTCCTCCTTGCCCCTCATTGGAGAGCAATGTCAATTTCTCAGGGGAGAATCGAAGACAGGGTTTCCAACACCCGATACAAAAGCCCAAACTTCAACCAAAGCCTCCGCCCAGAAATAATAATGGTGGTGGAGTTAGAAGTGTCATTATGGTCAGGGGGAAAATCCCTCCCATCCAACCTGCCCCCAGAAGAATGCTCATCAAACCACCCCAACCTCGACTCCCTCTTCGCGTGGAGGAGGAAGATGATGATAGGGGGTATGAGTTGGAAATTGTAGAAACGGAAGTTGACGAAGAAGAAATAGAGTCCGGTGGCCCTAATGAACTTGCTGCGTATGACACCTCAAATTATCGGTCAGTTATGGAAAGCGACGAATCCACTCCAGATGAAATCCAACCCTTGATCGATGTCTTGAGAAATGAAGAGCGTGCTCAAGCCCCTCCTGGCCTAACTCGATATTCTAGAGAGAAGTTGTTCATAAGACATCCTAAATTTTCTGGGCTCTACAACGTGGAAATTCTTCAGGACATGATTCTCAAGGCAAAAATTGTCAATCCAGTTGAGGACGATGATGACATTGAAGAGTCCCACTTCAATAATGAAGAAGAGCTTATTTTGAGCAAGAAAGGGATTCGTTTCCTTCCTGATCAAAGAAACGTTCAGGCAAGGGACGGGAATGACGCCCTTATGACAAAGAATCGTATGAGGTTTGTCTACTTGGGGGGTGGAACCCCTCTGGAACCAGTGTTGGCTCACCCTAAGCTAAACGAGGTGGTTGAGGGCTTTAGAAATGAGCTGGGGAGGAGGAGGCAATTGTATAAAAATAAAGTTGTCTTTAAGAATAAGGTAATTGGACAAAAGGATGATGACGGCAGAAAAAGAGTCCTTATGATATGCATATGCTTGCTTTGCTCTTTCGCTCTGACGCAATCAGTATAATCGTAATCACAATGCTAAATTTTCATTTTACATTTGAATTCCAGGTGGACCCTTCAAGTATCGTACCAGCGTCAGTTTCAGGGTCAGCCGGGTCCTCCTCAATCGGAAGTGAAGAAACTGACGCAGAGTTCCTTGCAACAGATGATGAAAGTGAAAATGAAGTCATCACTGGGCAAGGGATTGCTGCGTGGATTGTTCCTGACAATGCTGGATCTCGTAGTCCTACTCCCGAATATGAACTGGAAGAGCCAGAATTTATTATGTCTGCAGCAGGATCTCATGTTTTCGAACCACCTACAAAGAGGAGGAAGCAGAAGCACGAACCACAACCTGACATCGATGGCCGGATCTACCCAAAGCCTGGGTTCTCTTATTCTTGTCTTATAGCAATGTCATTAAAAAATTCCAAGACTGGCTGTCTGCCGGTATCGGAAATTTACAAATTCATGTGGTAAGACTAGCATATTTAAGAAGAAGAAAACTTAAATGAATATCCTTAAAAATATGCAATCTTAAATTTTGTTTTGCAGTGATCACTTCCCTTACTTCAAAACTGCTCCAAGCGGTTGGAAAAATTCGGTGCGTCACAATTTGAGTCTAAACAAGTGTTTTGAGAAGATCGAAAAGCCTGGAAATGGCGCTAGGAAAGGGTGCTTATGGGCTCTGAACCCGGCCAAGATACATAAGATGGACGAAGAGGTGCAAAAATGGTCGAGGAAAGATCCAATGTCAATTAAACGGGCTATGTCTGATCCTGGTTAGCAGCTTTTTGAAATCTATAGACTATCCTTTGACTTCGACTTCATGAAATTAAATTGTATTTTACAGAAAACCTTGACTTGCTGGAAAGAGGTGAACTAAAGAGGGATTACAGTGGCGAAGGGTCAGATGAAGATGAAGACGACGGATATTCTGAAGCCAACTCCACATTAATTCCTGTTGATGTAAGTCTTCATTGCCACTTTGATTTTTGTACCCAAAATCTGTATTATTACCAATTTATTTGTGTTGATTTGTTAGCACTCCAGTGAACCCAAAATACAAATCAAGAAAGAAATGAATCCAATCGACTTCGATGCAATCTCAAGGGCACTAGGGGGTACTTATCATCGGACATCCGCATCATCAACGACACCTCATCAAACCTACACGCTTCAATTCTCGAATTTAACTCCTACCACAACAACGACGCCCATAATCATCAGACGGACACCGGTGAAGTAAGGAAGGGTACCAATGGGAGTTGTCTCGTCCGTTTAACCTGAGATCAGGCAGAGAAGAAGAAAGCAGCCCAGGGATTGAATAGTTATCATCACATCACAAAAACAAATAATTAATATTCACACTGTACAGTAACTTTAAGTGCTACCTACTACGTAAGCTACGTAATCCTGGTATCGTGAACATCGAGTTTCCAGATTATTTCCTGGATTTGGACAGGTTGAAATCGTGCAACTCACAGTTTTGGAATAGGACCAAGAATTGATATATGATTGAAAGGGCGAGACTGGTGTACAAGCAAAAGGACTGATTTTTGTAAATGACATGTTATTCTTTATCATACATACCAATAGTTTGAGCTCATTCAATATTACATTACCTAAGCTATATAATTGACTCAGCCTAGCTCCTCATAAATTCCTGACTAAAAATTCTAATTGTATTTTCTCCTATCCTCTTCAAGAGGAACAAAATTATGGTGTAAAGAAAGATTAAAAAGCTATTGTTGACAGAAATGCTACAAAAAAAACTATATGAACCTATTTTCAACGCCTGTCAAATTTTGATATAGTCAGATTTTAACAAAAACCCAGATACCCAGATTGAGAAGAGAGATCATTCTATAACTTTGTACCACTGAGAACCAAGGTTTACTTATTTGGAGCAGATCAATTTTGTAGTTTGTATGAAATTTTTATACTGATCGAAAAAAAATAGTCAGTTAGTTGTAAAGTTAATGGAAGAGAGTTTATATCTACTATATAAATACCTAGTTAGTATTGTGTTGTTGTATTCCGCTAAGATGAATGGAAATCGCAGGAAGGAGGTATTTCACATTTGCAAATATGTAAAATAGTAGCCTATATTTGTTGCAGCAAATTGTGAATGTTTTTTTACATGACATAATATTTTTATTTAACATCGTCTTCTTTTTTACTGTCGCGACTAAACTAAAGTGACTGAGTGATCTGTAAATACACACCACACAGACTGTTTGTTATTTGGATAGCATTTCATGTATCTAAAAGCCTCATTCATTGGTGTATTTAGTTTAGTTTAGTTATAGAAATGATGAGTTGCAGCGGAAATTGGTAACAACTTGTCCCGTACCTACAAATTGATTTTTCTGACCTGGTTTTGAGACAATTTATAATTTACGTTTACTATTATTACCTCCTTACCGCAAAATCGAAGGAATGAGAGGATGATTGTTTTCGTGGATTAATCACATTTTGGTTCCGTACATAGCCAATAATATCGAACGAGTGCATAATGTTATATTTCGATAAGCCTATAGTTTTTTTTTCAATTGATACACCAGAGGGAAGAGTGTGGAAGGGAAGTGATTGACTTGATGCTAGTTAATCGCGATACATATTCTACTATAAAAGTATGTATTATTGCTACTACTGCTACAAGTTAAATGCGTTAATCTATTCTCTTTAGTCTTTACGTTTCTTTCAAAAGTTGGTTTTGAAAGTGATATTTTGTTTTCCTATAAAACCGTGAGAATTTATATAATTGTAATATCTCAATAAAAACAAAAAATGACTTATAAAAACCTCAATGACTTTGTTTTTAGTGTGTCATTACTGGAGATGAGGTCTGCTGCTGTCCGGTCATGGTCAGCAGTTGGTCTTGTGCTTGTTGTTGAATGTCTGCAATGGCTTCGGTCATGCTGTCAGACTTTGGGTCCAATTTTGGATTGAAAATTTTGGTTAGTGAGACTGGGTTTAGGAAAAAGTTGAATGGAGACTTCTTCTCTGAGAGCCAACGCTTTGCTGCTGCAATTCCAGGATACCTATTAGTCCCCCCATCATCGTCAAAGGTGCGTTTGTCTTTGTTCCGGAGGATTAGATCGTCGGGGATTTCGATAACGCTTGTATCGTTGGAGGAGTCGCTTCTGCGTCGATTGAGACTTTCCACGAATTCCCTTCTGGCTTCTTCGCATGTTGCGTCAGTATCGTGCCACATTGGCAAGCGACGAGCCTTCCGTGGTCGAGTGAACAATGTTTCAAGAATGATGGATTTGTTTTCCTCTTCCTCATTGGATGCCTTTTCTTCTTTCTTGAAGGGACTTGTGTTGTCCCCCTCACTTCCTTCACGCTCTGGTGGAAATGGAATGAACACCCCAGCCTGCATCTTTCCATCGATGAACATTTTCGTTTCAAAGTAAAAGTCGGAGTGGATGTTGGCGTAAGCCTTGTCAAACTCATGAATGTCCTTAAGGCTCTCTTCCACGTAGTGGTGCATGAACAAGACAAACTTCTTGTACGACTTGAGAATGTTGGTTACTTCCGGAGACAGGATTTCTCTGTATTGACCCACCACCACGTCGTCCTCTGCTGCCCTGTCACCACCGTCGGCCCTTTGCAAAGATTTCAAGGCGTCGAACTTTTTCTGCAGGATTCTAATCCCTTTCTTCAGTTTTCCCTTGAGCTCATTTAGCATCCCCTCCCTCGCTGCCAGGGCCAGTTGGAGTTGCTTTCTTTGCTTCTGTGGCTCCAATCCCTTGTTTGCGTTCTCATCTGTCTCAAGACCAGCGGCTTTCAGGGCAAAGAGAAAGTCGTCAAGGGGGAATTTCATCTTCTCTCGGTAGCTTTCATCAGTTTCAATGCCGACCTCAGCAGTGGTGGCAGTGGTGGCAGTGGTGGCAATTGTTAGAGTTGTTGCAGGGGTGATTGGGGTACTGTGAGACGAATGTTCTGATTCTTTTTCTTCTATTATCCTTAGATTCTCTTCTTGACTTTCGAACAGTCGTAGCTCCAAGTTTTCATTCTGGAATGAAAAGTCTTCAATCGTTTTCTCCAATCCTTTCTTCTCGTCTGCAAGAGTTGTGCACAATTCATTCATTTTTTCAAGCTCGGCTTGAATCTCAGCGCATTTGCTGCAGTACAATTCCTTTGCTTCATCAATGAGCGATAAGAGCGACGCCGTGGTCATTACACTTTCAGATTTGGTTTCTTTTTGACGTTGCTCCTGTGGTCTCTTCATGAGGAGTTCTGCGCTGATGCATTGGCAAGCCTTCTCCTCATACTCGCAAGGGCAGATGGTGACCCCAGTTTCATCCTTGAGGGGAGTGCAAATCACCATTGGAATCTTTTCCACCGTAGCTACAGCTTGGGTGTGAAGAGCCCTGATGCGTCTTTCAGAACTTTGACTCATGGCAGGTCTTCCTGACTCAATTAAGGCGGGTGGAACGTATTTAGTAGTCTTCAGCCAGTTTCCTGCGTACCCTCCAAATCCTCCTCCACTTCGGGGGGACGCAGAATTGACACCATAGGCAAGTTTAGCTGGTCGGGGTTCAGGAAAGGAGGGAAGGCGTGGTGTGGTTGGGGATGCAACTGCAGT
Source organism: Isotomiella minor (assembly GCA_034696445.1). Lineage (NCBI taxonomy): Eukaryota > Metazoa > Arthropoda > Collembola > Entomobryomorpha > Isotomidae > Isotomiella > Isotomiella minor. Next base: position 6,256 of record JAQIWU010000273.1, read on the forward strand.
CTTTGGAGCCGCAGGAGGCCTGTTCTTCCCAGTTCCACAGTATGAAGGGATCTTGGAAGATGGCTGAGTCTTGGCTTTTGGGCTTGCTGCTGTGGATCTCGCCCTGTGAGGGCTGCCACACCTCGATCTGTTTCTGGGAGTTGTAGGAGCGCTGGTCCCTTGCGGTGGTCCGTATTGTCTGAGAGAGTTTTCAAACGCGGTGGACTGCGGAGAGACGTATGGTGATGGCATCACTAGTGGCTTTTTCAGTGGGATCTTGGAGGGCACAGGGAATTTTCTGGACGATGACGAAGATACCTTCCGAAGGGGAGGAGTTGGAGTTGGTCGATCTGCGATGTTGGGGGCAGAACCATTGGTTGTGGATGAGGATGATGAGGACACAACATCGCCCCTAATCATCGTGGGGTATCTTGAGTCAACCGACTTCGTGGAATCCAGAAATTGTGACAAAACGGATCCAGGACGAACTAACAGACATTGGGCAGACATCAGACCAAAGGCTTTTGCATGTGCAAAGATCAACTTTTTCGAGAAAACATAACTCTATTACCTGGAAAAATTGGTTGCGAAACCTGCTTGGGTACTGAATTGTTTGTCGACATCTTTGTTTATGTGGGAAATAGTTGTCTTTCTCCTGATATGTAAATGACTACAGCAAATTCGACAACATGCAGTCAAAAATGTCGGAACTGACAAAAAATTAGACGTATTAGATATGTTGGTAACTTTGGCAGTAAACCGTAATTTCCAATACTGCAAGCCCAATTAATTGGCAATGCCAGAAAAGCCAACTTTGTATTGACATGTTTGTATTGGCATTTTTTTGAATGAATCATGAATCAATTTTTGATGCGTATCACCTTATTTTACTGGATTGTCCTAAAAGAAGCATCCTGCCCGGTCTCTGCTTGCTTTATGCGTAGGTTCTAATTCATTCCAAGACAAAAAAAAATGCATGTAAAAACCAAATATATCACAGGTTTTGTACCTGACTTGAACGAAAATGATAGGATTCCGTACCCTTGGGACGAAGAGGATAATAAGGAGAAGTATGCTTGGGACAAGTTGGGAGAAGATGCTTGCAGTAAGGGGAATCCGAGACAAAAAAATAATAACTATTTGAGTCATTATTTTAGAGTGTGGAGAAATTCCCGAAGACGATAAGTTGCCCGGATCATGGGACACACTTGTGGAGTTTGCTAATGAGGGCGATACCTCCCCTCAACTTACCAAAGGTTGTGGCGGCACCCTCGTCAATTCCCTTTATGTAATGACGTCCATGTCATGTCTTTTGCATAAGGCGACGCCTTTAGCAGACCAAGCAAAAAAAAAGTTTAGTCCAGCAATGCTCTTTAAGAGCTCCCTGCTGAAAGTTGGACTCATTCTAGACTCTGTTCCAGGACTCAAAGTCCACTTTAATTTTCAACAAGGAGAGAACAAGACAGTCAAGTCTTTGGCCAAAGATGTGGTCAATATCATTGTGCATCCACAGTATGCTACGGACAGTATTATGAAATAGTAAGTCAAACAATGCATACTTGGGGCACTGTGAGATTCCCTATTTCCGTCTTGCAGTCAACACTCAGCGGACATTGCGCTATTGAAATTGAATTCCACGATTGATTTTGCTTCGGATGTGAAACCAATATGCTTATATTCTGGATCTCGTGCGAAGACTGGTGAAGGACGCTATTTTATGGACTCCCATAATGGAAAGGACTGCAACACCCTACTTGCAGGAAATCCGGCGGAAAACATGTCTTTGCAAAATTGTTTTTCCACGCAGGCAGAAAGCTTTGCTAATTTGAGTTCCTGTCGTCCTAAAAAAGTGTTATCAACTTCCAATCTGATGTGTACTTTTGACGTTTTCCCTGTACGTTATGTTAAAACTTCCAACAATGTCTTACATGCATTTTTCTAAAGCAATCACATGGATGGCCTGTGACCGGTACTCTTACCACTAAGCAAATTGCACAGATAGGGATTGCCTCGTGGAAAGATGACGAAGTTATCAAAACCAGATTTTTCACAAATGTGACAGGTCAGTCCGATAAGTTCTCAATTGCTGAAAAATCTTTTTTTAAAAGCTTTTCTTGACGTCAGACAGGCATGCTACCCTACATAAACCGCTTTGCAAAACCTGGGGAGTGGTGTCGAACGCACAAACTGAAGGGGAAGAATCACCCTAATCTCATCAAAAACGACGAACGAAGACCACAGCCTGGTGAACACTTTCCTTGGAATGACTACGTCAGCACCAGGAAACTCCTTAAGGACTATGACAATTGCGGTACACATTTCATTGAAGCTGCTATTGTCTTTTGTCCTTTTACATAATGAATACAGTATGTGGAGTTCGGAATGGGCCCCAAGGGAGGATTGTGGGTGGTAAAACTGCGGCCAAGCATGAATTCAAATGGCAGGTTTTACTCAAGATTTCTGGAAGGTTTAGTAGTAAGGACAAAGTCGTCACTTCAACGTGCGGTGGTTCAGTAATTAATGATCGGTAAAGTTCGCTATATGTTTTTATAAGCTTCTTTTTTAACCCAAGAATTTGCATTTTAGGATGATCCTGACTGCGTAAGTGATTGTTGAATCTAATGTAGGCAACTATACCCACCCTTTTCCTTCCAGAGCACATTGTGTAGTGCAACATCCCCTCTTGAGTTCCGGACAGGATCCTGTTGTTGATCCGAAAGACGTAAAAGCATATCTTGGTGCCGTCACGAGGGATGGCGACGACAGTACAAGTGTGCCCATTGATCGAGTCCACATTCACCCGGACTTCCTACCGGGATATAAAATGTGCAGTGACAATGACAATGCACCTTGGTACTCTAAATTTCATGTAAAACGTTATTTGCAGAGACGAGTTCGATTGGGACGTGGCTCTTCTAGAGACGGCTGCTCCAGTAAAATTTGATAAGGAGAAAATTATGCCGGTTTGTCTTCCGACCGCGGAGGAAACCAAGAGTGAGAAACTGGATCCTGTTGGGCACACGGCTTGGGTCATAGGGTGGGGCAAAACAGCGCCTAACGGTAATGGAGCGGATAGACTGCAGAAGATTGAACTCCCGGTGGCTACATTAAAGGATTGCAATGATCTTATGCTCAGAATATGTGAAGAAAATCGTAGGCCGAGTTCGAGATGCTTCGTTGCATCAGAAAGGTACATTTGCATAGGCACGTTGAATAGATGGAAGGATGCGGCTGCAGGAGATTCAGGAGGTGACGACGCGAACAAGTCATATATCATCACGAGCTAATTATTACATTTATAAATCATTAGGTCCAGCGACAATGGTTATACAAAAAAATCAACACGTTGAAATAGGCATCGTTTCCTTTGGATCTGACAGTCAGCAAAATAACAAGGACACAGCAGCCCTTTACACTGACGTAAGAAGTAAGTAACCAAAGCTTTGGTGATGTTAATGGAACTACCTATTATGGGGATCTTATTTTTTCAGAAGTCCTCTCATTCATTGATTACTATTCCGACAAAGCGAGAGGTGCCTGGTGTCCGATGGTTCGAACAAATGGTGGTCGAAATGATGAAATGACCGAACCGATTAAAGCTATTGATGCTAAGAATGAAACTAATGAAGAGGGCGAGGGAGTGGTTGTTGTATGAAATGTCAAATGTAAGTAAACAATACATTTGTCAGCAATGGTGATATTGGCTTCCTGTGCAGCATTATTTCATTTTATTTGTAAGGTCATATACATAGAATACATACCACGGGGCACTGTGAGACTCAAGTTGCTTTTGTGAGATTTTGAGTAAAGAAGTATGGATTATGTCTCCCAAGAGTTGTGAATAAACAGCAATCTGTTGAATATTATTCTATTCGGCAATAGACGCATGAAAGATCCATTGGAAAACAATAAACAACTTTTGTTGGGAATAAGAGAAAGTGAGATATGGGCGCATGTCGAATGGCGACATATCTATCATTGGGGAAAGTTAACCCGAGTAGCAAAAAATACCACTCACCTATGTCCGTAACAGTATCACACGGAGAAAGCATGTGGGCGAAAGCAGGGAAAGTACATACGATTGTGCACAAACAAGTACATACATCAATTCCTTTCACGGAGGAAAGGAAGTGTGTCTCTGAATGAAATATTAGGTAGGATTTCTTTCTTCTTCCATATGTTAGGGTAGAAATAATTAGTTTAAGACAAGTCATGATTGAGAGCATAGGGAAACTTCCACTCTTTTGTGGTCTTATTGATAAGACTCTCTGAACGAACACTATGGTTCACATTCACACCACTTTTGTTTACCAGCCGAAGACAAGACGGGAAACCTTTAATCACACTTAATCATGGATTTTGCTAAAACCCTGTTGAAGTCTGTGGAGAATGACAAGAAGGGCTACAACGTAAGTCATATCTTTTTATTAAAATCATAAGAGAAAGCTTGAGAGTGAATGAGGCATTACAGATTATTGAACCATACCAATTTCCTCGTATCAAACATGTCAATAGTTTATTTCTGATCGAATGGAAGCACATAATAATTATTGCAGATGCGGTGCCAGATGCAGAAATGAATTGAATATTAGGGGACAATAAAGCTTTAGAAAGCTGTCAATGTGCCATAATTTTATTACTCTGTACACATTTCTACCTGGTTTGGTGTTTGGTTTGATATATGAGAATGGAACATATTTTTTTATTTTGACGCAAATTAATATGGGAAGAGTTAGATTCCTATTGTTGAAAGCAAAGGAGAAAATTTTACATTTGTATTGGAAATGCAAGGTCAGGTTGGCACATTGGAATTGAAGTCTATTAATTGATTTGTCTCTTTATTTTTCGCCGAAAAAATAGAAATTCGCTTTGGTGGAGACAGCCAGTGATGACCCAGACTACGAAGGATACTCAGACTCTGAAGAATTTGCTGGAGGGACCTGCACTAGCAAGATCGCCGCAGATCATAGTGGATTGTGCCAAGCAATGACGCCAAAACCTGGGGTGGCATTTAGTGCCGTAACACCCTCAATGTGGCCACCTGAAATGCCAGATGACGATTGTGGCTTTGACGAACTTGGGTTCCGCATTGAGGAAGAAGATGGACCTGAGCAAAATTCCAAAAAGCTATTGGGAATCCCCTTCTCTGAAGATGCTACCATTAGACTACAATGGCTGGCTTATCTAGAATTCTCTCACAGTCGAGAAGAGGTGAATGAGTTATCCTGGGACTCAATCCCTGAGAAACTTCCACTCACACAGAAGTTATGGGACATGATGATCACTGGCAGCGGAATCCCCCACTCTCTTCGCCCACAGTTGTATGACCACTTAATTTAATCTTGTTATTGATTGTTGATTGATTGATGACCTTTTGCCTGGTAGGTGGTGTCGTTTGAGTGGAGCATTTGAGAAGCGATCAAACCCATCAAACCTCCCTTACTACAAAGCAGTTCGAGAATCCACAAGAAATGAGTATTTTTCCTTCGCCAAGCACATTGAAAAGGACCTGCTCCGGATCCTACCCGGCAATGGATGTTTTTCAAATTCAGACTCCCCTGGAATTTCTCGACTGCGCAGAGTGTTAAGAGCAATTGCATGGTTGTATCCCGACGTTGGCTACTGTCAAGGATTTGGGACGGTCGCCGCACATTTGCTCCTCTTTCTCGAGGAAGAAGATTGCTTTTGGATGATGAACACTGTGATTGAAGACATTCTTCCAGCATCCTACTTCAGCTCAGATTTTCTTGGGATTCGAGTAGATGCACTTGTTTTGGAACATTTCGTCACTGTTCATTTCCCAGAAGTGGCGAGTCTTTTGGTGGAACATGACATTGAGTTGGGATTGATCACCTTCTCTTGGTTCATGACCCTCTTTGCTTCTGTCGTACATGTCAAGATACTCCTAAGGATTTGGGACCTTTTGTTTGCTGAAGGAAGTGTGGTGCTTTTTAAGGTGATGTTGGCACTCGTAAAATTAAAAGGTATAAATTATTCTAAGATGGGGCATTGCGAGATCTTTGATGTCAAAATGTTTGTTCTCTTCCAGTGGGGGATCTCCTCCAGTTGAAAAATTCAGCAGAGATATTCAACTTCCTCTCCGACTTGCCTGCAGAGTTGGACGAATTTGACATCCTAGCCATTGACTGCTTTGACGATGTCAACTCCAACAGTATTGAAAAAGAGAGGCGAAAAGCAGGTGCAAAGGTACTCCACGATGGGTCCCTCTTCTCTGCAAAGTGTAGGAAAGTGAAAAAGCGAGATGTGAGAAAGCCTCTGAAGAAGTCAGGAAGCGTTGGAGTATTGAAGTCAATTTTTGGGGAGTTTAAGGACAAGGAAGATCTCAAGAGTAAAAACATCAGACAAACCGAACTTATGGTTGAGCTTCATGAGTCAATACTAGCGATTGGAAGACATTTTGTGGCCAATGATGAGAAGTACCTAAAGAGCATCATGGAACCGGATTTCTCGATAGAGAGTCATGCCAAAGACCATGAGCGATTCACCCTCGGCTTTGCTAGTGGATACAAACGAGCCAAAGCCTTAGTCGGTAAATGTCACTTTCTGGAACAAAGTTCCAGCTCATTCATGCTTACAACTTAATTGCCTACAGATTTTGAAAGACGAGACGACGACGAGCTTGGATTCCGTAAAAATGACATTATCACAATCATCAACTCCAAAGACGAGCACTGTTGGGTGGGGGATCTGAATGGACTGAGAGGATGGTTCCCTGCAAAATGCGTCCAACTCTTGGACGAGAGATCAAAACAATATGCTTCTGCTGGAGATGACTCTGTGACTGAAGAAATTGCAGACTTGGTCCGAGGTCGGTTGTGCCCATCTCTAAAAAGGATCTTTGAATATGGAATGAGGAAACCTGGATCAACCGTGGGTCCAATTCATCCTTGGCTTTTCATCGAGGAAGCAGCTTTGAAGGAGGTGGAGAAGGACTTTAATTCAGTCTACTCTCGTCTCGTTCTTTGTAAAACCTTTAGATTGGATGAGGATGGGAAAGTGTTGAGCCCGGAAGAGGTGATTAATTACAAACCTCTGGAAAGCCATGAATGACTTTTTCTTTTGCTGTGTAGCTTTTGTACAGATCAGTGGAACTTATCAATCGCTCTCATGCGAAGGTACAAATGGACGTGAAACTGCGTTCCTTGGTTTGCTTAGGAATGAATGAGCAAGTCCTTCACCTCTGGATTGAGATTCTCTGCTCTTGCTCAGAATTAGTTAGCAAGTGGTAATAATAATTATACACAACTGAATGAGAATAAAAAAATTGATTGTCATTTGTGTAGGTATTATCCTTGGAGTTGGATGGGAAGCCCTGGGTGGATTGGTCTTAAATGCGAGCTTCGAATCCTGTCCCAGTTCTCCTTCACTCTGAACCCTGACTGGGAGCTGAGGCAGTTGAAAGAAGACAAGTTGGATGTTAAAAATGGTGTCAGGGACATGCTGGTCAAACACCATCTTTTCTCTTGGAATCTATAAATCCTTCTCAACATCTACCTTTTTCCCCTGTCAACCCTCTCTAAAACCTTGCAATGATAACTGTTCCTAAAATGTCGAAACGGAGGTGCGATGAAAAGAGTACAATTATTGAATCATTCCAAGCTATGGCTGTGCATATCTCTCTACATAACAATTTCCCCAGAGTCATTAACTATTGAAAGTAATTTGTACCTACTATTTTTGTCTATTGTACTTCTTCATGAATAAAATATTTTTCTCTTACAGCGCAAAATATGACAATGTCCATGTTACTGTCTTTACCTAATTTATTATTATTATTTTGTGTGAAAGTTGTGCTACAATTTTGTTTGACTCAATTTTTGTGTTACAATTTTGTTTTTTAGCTTGATGACACGATGGCAGATAAGCTAATTAGTCTTGAAGCAATACGTATTCTGAAGGGAAGAAGAAGAAGCATTTCGTTGTTGGCAATGTAATTAGGAACTAATTGGTTGTTTGTTCTGCGAAGCATGTGGAGACAAACAGCAACTCTAAATCATGGTGCGTCTGTTTTGGGCTCCACCTCCTCCTCCATTCCGAAGACCAGGACGCGTCACAACATCACCTATGAAAGAGAGAAGAGTACCTTAGCTTGGTTCAGAGGTACCGTTAATTATGATGTTCTTACCAGCATCTGCATCCTTAGATCCGCCGGATCCCAATTTCTGGAAAAAGTTCCTCAGATTTTTCACGGTAGACTTTTTCGGTTCTTCCTCCTTCGCCACGGCAGGGGAAGCCGAAGCCATCACGCCTCCTTTCTTAAACGAGTATGTCACATTCGGTGGTCCACCACCGTCTGTTGAAGTGTGTCTCTCAAACTTTTCTCGGTTCAGAGCCACGATGGACTTGGCGTCGCTTGATGGGGATGGCTCTCTGTCCATCATCGGCTTCTTCTCTTCTTCTTCAGCAATGACTGTGGGTTCAGGTTCAACTTTCTCTTCTTCCTCTGGTTCTTTAATCTCTGGTGACATTGGTGTGGGTTCCGGTTCTACAACCTCTTGTTCTTCATGGGCAGGAGGGGTGGTTTCGCTTGGGACGGGGACTTCTTCCACAATTTCAGCTTCCTTAATTACTTCGACTTCTTCCTCCTTGCCGGATGAGGGCTGTTCGACTTCTTGAGTTTTATCCTCCCATTCCTTGTCACTGGTGAGGCTTGCATTGGAATTAACAATTTCCACGATTTGTGGCCCTTCATCTACTTCGGACAAGGGATCATCATGTGCCTCTGTTTCGTCTGAAACTACTGCAGTCGTGGTGTGCGGCTCAGGTTCAATTTTGTCCACACTTGGTACCTCTTCGACATGACCAGGACCGGCGTCTTGTTCAGCTTCCCCATCTTTTCTGTCTTCATTGCCTTCGGCTTCGATGATTCCATTGATTTTGGCATTCATGAACGTCTCAACTTCCTCCAACAATCCCATGTTCTCTTTCAATGCTCTCTCCTCCTCTTGCACTCCAAACTCATCAACGGAATCCTGAACAGGAACTGGCTTATTAGGGTTGACCACAATGTCACTCTCCACTTTTACTTGAGGTTCCTCCTCCATTGTTGTTGAACCGTGCCTGTGAAAGACCAGATTTATTATTATTAAGTGTTCCAAAAAGTTCGAAAGTACAAAAACTCACTCTGAGGAATTTGAGACAGCAAACGACCAATAATAATGTGACTTCAGTGGGGAGTCAAAATCAATCACTGCAAAAATAAGAAATGAAATGATCACTTGTGTTCAAAAGAAGAAGAATAATGCTTCATCACTATCACTACGTTCAAGAACGGAAATTGAATATTGTTTATTCAAGATCGACTCTGCCCTTGTGATGATGAAACCTACAAACTATTCTTGGTCTTGGTCTGCATAAACTGCATTCCAATCAAAAGACATTTTTGCAAGAGGGATGTGAGTCTTTATGTGTGACGTGATCAGAAAATTATTTATGTGTTGGACTACTCAATCTTACCTATTTAATCTGGAATGTCGAATGTGCAGATTTACACTTGCTGTAATACAATCGAGAATGAGCACAAATCCAACGTCTCAATCTCGTAGAGCTTTGTCGTATTGAATTTCTTGTGAATGTTCTTGAATGTTGTAATGACAAATGCGTTAAGGCAGAAATCCACAAACTCCAGTGAATAAACAAGTTTGTAGTGTGCTACTTTTAAAATTATGTAGATAAGTTTTTGTTGTAATGTAATGTAATGTATGACACTGAATTAGGGGCAAACCACAAGGGTGCTTCGTTTGTTTACCACGAAAGGGAATAATACTAGTCTTCTTCGGACATGTATGTAATTAATAAGAACAAAAATCTATTCAGGTCTTCCAGAAAAAGAAGTTAATACATTGTATGTTCAAATGTCACTCTATTATTAGTGGTTCAATTCGTTCGTGGCTACTTCCATTTCCTTTTGCTATATCGAATAATAAGAAATGAAATGATGATGACGAACGCAAAAATTATTGGTTCATACAAAAACGCTATATGCAGGAAGATGATATGATGATGTCTTCTTAATTTCAGCGTGGAACAAAATGAATCTTTGTGATTAGTGGTGGCACTTTAAGATGGGGTCAAATGGAGTCACACATCTCAGTTTTGTTTAAATGGTTAAAGCATTTTTTTTATCACCACTTTTGGTATTGAGTAAGTGTCAAAGCGAATGCTTTTTAAATATGACGACTTTGTAACTGCATTATCTTTAGTAGTGGACGACTTCCTCCATAAATGATTCACACTTCACACATTAAAGTCTACAATATATATTGGCAGTTGACAGTGACAAACTATGCATGTGGGTCGTTAGATTATGGATAGATTTGATGAATAATGTGGTGCGATGTGATGATGATGGTTGTGGTGGTTGTTACTCCCCCAAGTTGATTTGACTAATGTCGGTTTAGATATGCTTTTACAGACTGTTGATGAATGTGGACAACAGCAGCAGCTATTCTAAAATAATATTTGTATGACATTGGCCAACTTTCGTAAGGAATGTGTCATCTACCAAAAAAAGTACACCACAAACTTGTAGAAACTAATACCCAAACTACTCCATGTAATGTTTTTTAAGAGAAATACAAAATGTATGAAGTAGTGCTTTTTTTGGTGGTTGGTGAGTGCCTAATGATAATTGATAAGTGACATGCAAAGTTGTGTGTAATGCAAACAAGTTTGAGACTCGTCATTTCATTAGCCTAATTTGTTAGAAATTAGTCGATGGCTGCTTGTTCAATGTCCATCCATACTCCGATACTCCAAAGAAGCTGTCATCAACCATCATGCAGCAGCCACTTATTGGTTGCATTGGATAACAGACTTTTTTATTTTCTATATGTTGACCCAGTCTGTTTTAAAAACGTACATTTTATCCAGTGTTTTACAATCACAGAAATGAGATAGTAAAAGATGCATGACGGGCACATGAATCTCACCTTACCCCATGGCTGCTCTTAGACTGTCGAACAGAGATTATGTCCATGAATTTATTGGAATCTTACAAAATATTGCGTTTCCTTTATGCATAATACATAAGTGTACATAAGAAACTATTAAAAACGGATCAGGGCATCTCACATGGTGCTAAATTCAGAGTAATAAAAGGGTCTACCTTCCAAGTCAAGGGACCTCTGGAAAGAGGGATCTCTGAAGCAAGGGTTGGTGCCCTTATGTTTACCAAGAAATTCTTAGAAAATTGCAAATAACACGCATACTTTCCTCTATATTTGATTTGGCGTGAGTCTAATAACACACGCTAGACTTGGCAATTTTATTATCTCGATGCACGGAAATGAGAGAAAGTAAAAGACCATACACTTCCATCTCTGTCCTTCGCTGAGTGCCTGAATTTTCAATTGAGTCATTTAAATTCTGTGTTTAAAACCTTTTTTCTGAGGGATTTATGCCGTTGTATAACTCCAACTCCCACAAAGAAAGGGAAAGTTGAGACCGTTTATTATGCGTTATTTGGTGGACTATACGCAAAAGTATCTACAAGAAGAAGAGACTCAAAAGTAAATATATGAATTTGAATTTGATTCCAACTTAACAAGAAAAAGGTTGGTTGGCTTTTCCTCTTTTCTTTGCACTGCATACACATTCAACTTTCTCCACTTTCATATCGTCGTCCTACGAATGTCATCCTTTCTCCATTATGATATCTTCTTCTTCACTTGGTGAGTTCATCCTCGCGATCCCAAATCTATTTATTTATCCTACTTTCTCACACTTTTGGAGTTGATACACATACTTACATTACATTTCTTCTTGCTCTTTCCAATTTCTTTGGCTTTTGACATCTGAGAAGAGTTGATTTTCAAAAGATTTGATTTTGACTCCTTCTTCGGATATGGGAAAAGCGTGAGTGAGTGATGTGATGAGTTATTCAATTCAAAATGTAATCCAGGAAGTACATACAATATGAAAGGAAGTACGTCATCTCTTTTCATCCTATTATTCAGTTGGAAAGGTGCAGAGAAAGTTTGATGCTTGTATAGAAACGCTGCCCCTTCGTTGATCTGATTATATTCCCTTTCCACATAAATACGTCACAGCTAAAAAGACCATACCGAGAAAAATTATATTATGTAGATTTCGCAACTTTGTTTTTGGTCAACCCGTATTGATTTCTACCTCCTTTAATGAAAAGTCAATACTCAATGTATTTCACAAGACTGCAGAAAAGAACAATCTAGGGGTCTTCATTCTTTAGTTTAACCCTGGACGCAGGATTTTGGATCAAAAATTAGAAATTGACTTAGTAAAATGTACACAAAGCTGTTCTATAAATTGTTCTATTATCAATGTCGTGCTTGTACGACGCTGGGAGCGTGCTCCATTTCCTTTGACCAGAAGACAGCAACCTGCTTCATAACTCCCAAGGCGAAGGACCGTTTTCTTAGAATAACAATCGGTTGGACCGTAGCAACCATATACATGTGGTGTCGAACCCTGCAAGTTGCTTTGGGTCAGGGGACCAAGAACCCCAGCTTCCACATCAGCTATATTATATCCCTCATTGGATCGATGATAACCGTTGGACTTGTTACTCTGTATTGGAGACAACATCACCTCGTCCATGTTCTTAACAGTGCGTTGAAGCATGCCGTAACTTTTCAACGTAATGTAGACACCAGTTACTTATTTTCAGTAGAGCTTATCTGAAAACATGATTCCTTCCAGGTCTATGGATGCCGACTTATGACCCTGAAAAGGAAATGGCATCACGTCTTGTGGACATGTTTTTAATTTTTGGGCTGAGTCTGGTAGCTGTCGTCCCTTGGACCGGACCACTCTGCGTCCTAATATTTCCTGGCTTTCCTATCTCCTTGTACACCCTGTTCCCTCCGTCCGAGTGGGGTGTTGGGTTTGTTAGAGTCATTTTTTGTGTGGATGTGGTAGTAGCTTTATTTGGAGGATTTATTGTAATCATTTGCCTTCTTCAATTGGTTGGAATTTCGGCCATGTTTTATTGTAAGCTAATTCTTTGAGTGATATCTTGGCTTTTCGACTCCATTTTATTTCTGCTTTCAGTTCCTTACCTAAGGGTAATTATGGAGGAGCTGAATGTAACAAACGCAACAAGGCACAAAGCTATTCGTGCCTTAAGGGATATCCACAACCTCCCACGACAATACACTTGCCTTCGATTGATCTGTGAAGAAATTTTGGATATCACAGTGTGGGTCATTCTTTTCCTCCAAGCTATCTTGGGTCAATTTTGTCTCTTTTGTAACTTTGCTGCCATCAAACACTGGAAATCCGTGGGGTGGTACTCAGCAGTATGTGCCTTATTTATTGGAACAATGGGGGCTATGAATGATTGGTTAATTCATTCAGAGCATTCTTGGAGTATGGTCAGTGCTGATGCAAGTGATGTGGGGAGTCTTCCTGCAATTGGGAGGACGTATTGAGACAGCAGGAAAAGACGCTGTTCAATCTTGGCGACATTTGGAGACAAAGACTAGACATGACGGAAAACTTATGGCTAAAATCCGTAAATCCATTCGTCCCCTTGTGGTTGGAAAAGAAGGACTTTTCACCCTAAAGAGAAAGTCGGTTCTCAAATTCTTTAGAGGAATTATGAAGGGAACTTTCCGTGCTCTATTAACCATCGGCCGGTAACAATAAGAGCACCACCACCATCAAGTCATAAAAAGCGAAATCAATGAAATGAAACTGACAGAGTCTTCAAGCCTCACAGTTTATTATTGTGCTGACGACGTTTTGTGAGGGTAAGAAATAACGCTTACTTGTCACTTGAAGGGATTATTGCGTCCTGCCCCGAATTGGTTCCTTTTACAAGTTAAGTGGAAAAAGTCAAAGTTTTGCTTCGATGGCAAGAAAAAAAAAAGAAATGAGATGAAACGAAAGTTCATCGTTGAGACTGTTTAATGTTTAAGGACTGAAGAAATAAACGTGTAAACGCTCCAACCACTGCCACTCATATGTCAACCGTCAATGTCAAAACATTATCCACATCCACATCATATGGCATGAGGAGACCCTGAGTCAACTGTTACATGGGCCGTGAAATGAGGTGAAAGCTGCTGGGCGAGGAGAAAGTAAAGTGTACACTGTCGACTCATGTTAGCATTCTTTTGTGCAACAATATTAAGTTTCCTTTTTTTGCATCTGCACTTGTCCAAACGTATCATGTCACACATGTTTTGAAGCATAATCACAGTCCTCACAAATGACCAAACAGGGTCACTTTCTGGCCCATTGTCTGGAATGTTTCAACTTGCCCCAATCAACAAAAGTTCCACTGATTTTATTGTTACGTACATTAAATCTTCTACAAACAGGTATCACTACATATACAAACCAAAGTTGGATACAAGATAAGAAATCATAAAGTTTATAACACTAATAACACTAATGTGTTGATGGAGGATAAATTGGAAACTTTGAAGAAAAATAAGGTACATATTTTCATTCATGCAATCACATATAATCATCACACTTGATTTCCTGATTTTACAAAAATATGCACTCGGTCGATTGTGATACTCAATTTGATAAACTATAGATTATAAACTTGCAGTCATTCAACATTTTCTCATTCTATTCCAGTCACGACCACATTAAACTCTGTTTAATACTAAATACCTACGGTAGTGGTGCATTAATTGGTGCATTTAGTGTAAGACATTTTTATATTACGTGTTTAAAATAGGTATCTATTAGCCAAGATATAGCAATAAGAAGTTATTTCACACGCATAATAGCCTACAACCAGGTTACTAGATCATCATCTTGCCTGTCTCACTTTGAACTGCTTTCTTTAATCCTTTCTCATTCTTTTGTGACAATTAATACTGTTCACGAATCTCCACTATATAGTCCTCACAATTTGCTAATGCCTAAATACTTACTTACAAAGTGTCGGTAGTAATTGTCTCATTACTCTTTCTCTCTGCAACGTTGATGGCTGCGATATTCATACTGTTAGAATTACTCAGTTGACTGAGTTGGTAATGTTCTGCCTTTATGGTTGGAGACCTACTCCCTCCTCCATCCTTGTTGTTACACAATAGGGGTTTTAAATGAGATTCCTTCTGGCCCCATTGTGAATTTGGATTCATCATGCTTCCCGGTCTGCAAAGATAAAATAAAATAAAATGTGGTTTGCTTGCACAATAGGAAGACAGTGAGTATACCTTCGACCATTTGGTCCACCGAGATTTGTAGAGGCCCTCGAAAGCTGTGTTCCATCTCTAGAGATCCGATCATGACCCATGTGCTCTGTATGAGTCGCAGTACTGTATCCCCCTCCATACCCACTTCGAACCCCCCTTCCCCTCGCATCCTGAGGACAACAACAGCAGAATAGATGACGATTGAAGTGCTACAATCAAAGAGAGAGAGACAAAAGCAGAGAACACACGTTAGTACTTCACATTTAGCATTGGTAGACTGTTAAGTAAATACACTCTTCCTTCCTGGACAAGGACAATCAACGACACTATCACTAAAAAAGAAAGATATATTTACACAAGGACACACAAACCTTTCTGAAAGTTCCGGACACACAATAGAGAGTAATGGGGTTGAGGCATGAGTTGATGAAGGAGAGGGCGAATCCAACGATTCTCACAACGTGCCAGAAATTATTAAAGTCCTCATTGGAATTTGGGTTGAAGTAGAACCAAATCGAGAATACGTGTGAGGGAAAGAAACAAAGGGCAAAAATCACCACGAAAGCCATCACCATCTTTGCAACCTATAAAAGAAAAAGAAGCGATGTTAGTCAAGTCAAGTGATTCAAAAGCTTTCTCTCCATGGACAAAATAACCTAACAAAACAAAACGGACGCTACTCTCTGATGGGATGAGGGGACACAATATATTGAATTGAAATGGTTTTGGGTTTAGGTTATGGGTCACGGTCGTCCTCATTCCTTATTTGCCCCCTTATCTAGCATGGGTGGATGAGCAACCAGATTGTATTTATATGTGAAAACTGATTGTGTGGTTGGAGAGCGTGAGGGATGGGATGTGAAGTAATGCGATAAAATGTTCCACTATTTGCTTTCTTCCATCAGTCTGGTCTACATCAGCTTTCTCCTTTTCTCACTCTCGTCTTGTCTTTGCTTTACTTTGCTTTCTCTTCGACGAACATACCAACAATAATCAGAGTAATAATCCCAACACACAAACTACTTGACATGGGATGGAAAGGATTCTATGCGGCCCTTTCACTCACCGACTAGGAACAACCGTGTGTAACCGCCAGGTCTAAAGGACTTGACACTTTAGCCAAGACCTCAAAGAAAAGTCCACATCTATTCGTAGGTTAGGAAATCCCTTGCGAATAGTAGTGAACACATATGTTTGGCCGTACTCTCTTTATGTTCTTTTACGAAGTGTGAGAAGGAATCCAAAATGAATTAATCTCCTTTGGGTCAAGTAGACACTTTTCAAGTGAAAATGGAGGAAGGATTGGAATGAGACGAATTCTAAATGCCAGCATTGTCGGACAACAAAAGAGGTAATGTGTGCATTGAATTTATAACAAAGGTAAAAAACAAAAACAAAATATGTGGTGTTGCTGAATAATGCATGGTGAAAGTATGTAGTGGAAGATGAGTACTCCTCCTTTACATTTCATGCTTTGTAATTTTCTCTCACACACGAATCCTGCTGATGATGCTGTTGCATTTGAAAAGGAACTTAAAACCAATGCTCACGTCTGACACTGTTAAAGGGTGCTGATAACCTACATTTTACTTTGATAAAACTCGTGCTTAGTACTCCTAAATGTTAATTTACTTTTTATCCACTTTCACTTTTTTTCACAGAATCTGCGTGTTCAGGAAACGAGGTTGAGTATAGTGAAAGTATGTAAGTGATACTCCACATCACGATGCAGTGCAAAGCAGTTTTTTTGTTTCGTTAATTAATGGAACCTCACGAAATCTAGGGAGTGAAAGTTTTTTTGTTTTTAGAGAACAGAAATCGAGGCACGGATCCTTTTCCTTTTATCGAGATTTGGCAGGGTCTGAGATGAGGAAACTCTCACAGGCATTTCCTCATTTTTTCTTCCTCATCCATCCATCCATCCCTATCCTCCATGTCCCATCCTTTATGTTTGTACTGGACAAGAGCACAACCCAAGAGGGCCGAAGGGAACTCATAACATTTCATTTTCATTACTATCGTTCATTCATTCTAGTTTGTTTCATTGTGTGCCCACGCACTTAGACATGTACTGTAATCTAAAGATAGATGCGCATATAAACAAATGGCTAACTCTGTATAGTCGTTCCAATTTATTTCTTTTATGGTCGGTGGGAGAAAGTCTTTCTTTTAGTAAAATAATATTACATTAAATGATGGAATTCTAAAGGCAGAGATAATGAAGTAAAAAGACAAAGACAGGACTTAATTAACAAGTAACACGATACGTTTTTTTTGTACTTCTCTAAATGTTAACTTTTGTTATCTCCATTGTCATTTGCATATCATGTGCTACGGAACTTTATCAGCAAAAAACAAGCTGAAACATAAAGACTTTCACTCCATGCTTTGGTTGGATTGGAGAAGTAGATATTTTTACGTTTATGCCCCCACGCTCTCTGATTTTTATTCCTCCTTATGCCCCCTTCTGTAATTCACATTTGTGCATCGTAACGAGGAATAAGGTGCAGTTAAAATCAACGTCGTGGAACGTAAGTGAAACTTAATGTGGCTTTGCCGAAAGGGTGCATATCGGTTTTTTCGCAAACGAATGAGAATGTAAAAACAATGTTCACTTGCCTTCTTTCTGCTTTGAATCTGCTTTCCCTGTCCTGAGGCTTCTCCGGGCATGTTGCGGGTCGAGAGAAGGAGGTGATGTGCCATGATAACGTAAAAAGTAGCGATAAACACCAGTGGAATGGCAAAATATACGAGAAACTTAAACATGACCACCACCTACAAAAATAAATAAAGGTCTTAAATTATGTAATATACTTAGGCTCGTTCTGTACTAAGCATCTTTCCACCAAGGACCGGAAAGTCATTTCATTCTGTTCACGTTCCGTCCATTTATTATGAATCTACGACGCGATGTACAGTATCAGTGTGTCATGATTATATGGCAGGGGCAGAAGTCCGGATTTTCATTTTCCAGCTAGTATTTATTTTATGATTTTGCTAATGCAGTTTTATCTGCTCTTTTAACCTTCGACTTTCAACAGCAGAAATAGCTGCACCACTGCTGCGGAAACGATGGGACTGCTTTCTCCTAAATTCGTGTTGCAATTTGATAAAGCCAAGTTTAATGATAATTTGTACGAAGGGAAGGAATGTCTGGAATTCAACATTCCTGTGCGGAAGGAAAGGCCGGTTAACCAAACTACGCCATGCACCCATTAAACTCTACGGGTGGATTTATTAGTGGCGTAAATGAGGTGCGAGAACAGACAGTCACTTCACTTGAGTCTCTCTACGTGTTGTAGATTGCTCTCTGCCCTTGAATTGAAATGGACTAACAGGATTACTTAATTACGAGGTGGATGGCATTAGCATTTACAATCTACAGGAAGTCTATAAACTTGTTTAAATACGACTCCTTGTGTCTTTTACTGAGTTGGAGGAGTAAAATATGGATATTATTATTTCCACTCCTTTCCCAAGTAAATAAACATTGTGCCATGTTTATGAACCTGAATGAATTTAAGAGTTTACACTTTCATCTGGTTAATTTGAATTGTGTTGTTGTTATATGCGGGGGGAGTCATTTGGATTTTAAGTGCTTTCCCTTCCTGCCCATATTTGTTTATGCGAAAGCAATAAACTTTTACTAGCCTGTTGATTGTTATGTTATACACACACACATACGCAGACACTGCTCGGGAGAAACGTGTTATGCCACTCACCTTGGGATAATTCGGGCCCAACTCATGTGGAAAAGGGTAGCAGACGTTGAACGTGTGGTTGTTGTCAGGATCGTTTATCGTCCAAACGAAGGAATTGACCATCGAGGGCACAGCAAAAATAACGGAAATTATCCAAATTCCTTTAAAAAAATCAAATACAAAGGAGTTATAATACTGCCCATCTCATCTTGTGGAAGAAGTTGAGACGAGGGTGAATGAAATGAAACGTTGATAAAGTCATAAATCTTTGTTCGGCTGTTCGATGCCATTATGTTGCTTTCACTCACTCATCCACCCACTCGTTGTTGTTGTGCTTACCAGCGATGGAGATGCAGGTTATCCGAGTGGCCCTCCTTCCTTGTAATTTCCGCATTGGGTTCACAATTGCAAAGTATCGATCCGCTGAGAGGGCCGTTAGGGTGAAAACAGACACCCCAATCGACACGTCTTTAATGAATTCCGAAAATTTGCAGACGAGGAGTCCATACGGCCAACTGTCCACAGTGTACACGGTCGAGGTGAAAGGGACACAAAAGAGGATGACCAAAATGTCCCCAACTGCCAGACTCACAATGTACCTGCCCCCAACAGAAGAGGTCCAAATTGACCTATTTTAATGGAATTATGGGCCTTTCTAATTGCACACTAAACACAGGGGACAAAAGAACGAACGCACAAGACTATATTCTATGCAAATAAACCAAAAAGTCAAGGCAAAAAAGAAGACCATAAAAGGCAGAAAAGCGAGGAATAATAATAAAACATGCCCTTTTTGTTCGACTGAAAAACTTTCCCCATAAAATATAATGTCTCAACTCGCCTCCTCCACAGAAAAGTTTTACAACACAATGCAAGCTTTCTCCAACAAAAGCAAATTCGGCTCAAGAAAGACCACACCATTTTGATCTGCGTGCAAATATACTTGCATGCAAGTTCCAAAATGTAACGTGCGATTAAATAAGAAGCCGGAACAGAGGTTCCTTTCATATTAAGGCAAGGTCAATGTAGCAAGATTAACGCACCCATCCATGCAGCTGACAGATATTAATGATTACAAGACTGAGGAAGACAAGACAAGTCGACAATAACATCCTAAGTCATTAGAGACGCAGGGAGGTCAGGAATCCAGCTTTTCAACTTTTACCACATCCAAAGGAGTGAAAGCAAGCTCTTCTACATTATCCTTATCTCTATTTATAAAGCAGGCAGAGGATGAAGGAATCACTCACATGTTTGGAACGTTCCGCATTGTACGATGTTTTAAAAATATGACGATGAGTGTCCCATTTCCTGCGACTCCGATAATAAAAATTATGGCGAAAAGAACTGGAATAATGTAAGTTTCTGGACGCATGTCGTAGGGGACGTAGACTTCCCCAGGCCCACCACCATTAATCCCTGAGCCCAGGAGGAGGGATCCATTATCCCCCAAAGAGTTATTTTGTTGTCCGTCCAGTTCTCCAGCCAAGTTTATAACCATCGTAAACTCGTCAGGAGGAAGTCCGGAGTCTGGATGGGATTTACAAAAGAGAGAAAGCCGCAAATATAAATAAATGCCTGAATGAATGAATGGACCAACAAAACATTACAAATATCACTGCTGCTGTATTATGTATGTTGTTCCGTTAGGCTTATTTGATGATGCTCATTTCACTTTGTGACAATAACGCCGAGGAAAATACAATCAAAAGGAGATTATGATGAGACACCCGTTCAGTTCACTCACCTATGCCTCCCAATATGTCACCAATGCTGTCCTCGTCCATGACTGCTTATTTCCTCATTAAAATCTTGCCTTGATGGAGAAAGAGGCTTTCACCTTCGTTTGGTTGGTGTATTTACTCTCGTTCATCCACCGTAAATATTTTGTTTATCCAGATTATTCTATGTAACAACACTGCCTAATACCCGGCCTACAACAGGATATAAATGACTAAATCTCCAAAGTACATAAAACACAGGTTCTTGCACTTGCACAGATTAATTTGGTTGTTGGACGCTGGGGCAGGATGAGACACCCAATTTATAGGCTTGTTTCCTCATTCACAGCTTATTCCATACAAAATCCATTGTCCTCAAAACATCCTCTGATGAATGAATACCGAGAGGGACTTTGGCCTTGATGGCAATTGTCGATTGTACCGATTGACGCACGTAATTTGTATTCAGCGTGTCCCATGTCTGAGAGATTATATAATGCACGTTGTTGTACAGGAGAAACTCATCTCAATGCCCTCCTTTCCCTACATTTCTATTCCGAGAGGAGGAAAGGAAGGGAGACAATCGCAGAATTTTTAATGCGATTACGATGTGACACCATTTGCAATTTGTTTGGAGACGCTGGAAAGGAAACGTCACTTCTCATCTCTCTCCAAACTCAACCCATTGATTCTTTTTCATAACTCACTTTTCGAGATTCTCCATGTTTTTGAACATCCATCCCGTCTCGGTCGGTAAAATGCGACTTTTGCTGGCTTGTTTTTGAGTTATTTTTCCCCACAAATCATAGCCGTTGCATGTATTAAACTTGTCAGCTTGGGGATTTATCTCTCGAAAATAGATTATTGACTTTCCTTGAACTATCAATAATATTGAAACGACGTTCCAAGAATGTGTGGTAAGAAGGGGTAAGTGGGTGGTGGGTTGAATAGGCAGGATTCAATAATATCCTTGTTGTTGTCGTCCCATCTCCGTCTCAATCTTGCATTATTATATTGCCTCTCACACTTCCGACACTTGACTCATCCTCATTGTTACCTGAAAGTCAACACAAGAAGTCCATTACACTAAACATCTTCTTCTTTCTCCCAAAGTGTTGTGGTGAAAGCCAAAATAAAATTGTCGCCAAAAAAGAAATACCATCGTGCAATAAACTACGCCATATTTTTGGGTTTATAGGTTCAGAAAGGCATGAAAAAAAGGAGGATCTAATCTCACAGAGTCTCTCAACCAAGTCGTCCAAGAAAATATTCATGAAAGAACACAGAGAGAGTGGATTACTAATTTGCATACGTTGTGATATTTGAACACATTTACAGGCAAACTCCAACCACGCGTAAACTAGTTTCATGCAAAAATCCTCGGTTTTTTACATGTATTTCATTCCCACTATCAATTTGTCATTTTCGTCTTATTTTTTGGCACTTTGAAAGGGTTTGAAAGGGCACTAAAAAAATGCCTCATTTAATGTTATAATGTGACATGGCTAATTCGCAAAATGGGAAAAGAGACTTAATCCTAAAAGACTATGCGACCCATTCAAAGGGTAGAATAATCCTTTTTATTGTCTTTTCCACTTTCACGGGTTATTCACTTTCTCTTTTTTCATTCTTTTCTCTCTCTCTTCATACAATCGAATTACCGTCAAACGCGATAATAGAATTTTTCTTCCAAGGACAATCATCTTGCAAAAATGATTGACTTTTGATTTAGATGACTTTTTTTTATGTTGAAGCAGTTGTTTATAACCGCAGGACCCTAAAAACAAAACGAGACAAAAACAGCTCTAGTCGGAGAAAGGTAAGACAAATACGTAAAGGAACTTGTTATCGTCACAATGTGCTACATGTTATTAGGTGGTTAGTGTGGTGATGTCTATTCCTTGTTAATCTTGTTGTTGTTTTCGTTGTTGCCTGTTCTAATTCACTTGAGGGCAAAATGAGATGAGATTTATCCATTAACTGTATCCCCACCACTTTCCCTCTGTCTCACAGGCACAATAAACTTTCCCTTTTCTGAAATGTGAGGCTCAACTCATTCTGGAATCTTAAGAAAATAGAGAAGAGATGGTGTTTTTAATAAGTTTAGCTTATCGTAACGGAAGTTATCGGCGTTTGATGATGATGAAGCTTCATTCCACTTGAACCCGAAATTAAATTGTTTTAGAGGCATTACTTATTATTATTACTCTGTAGAAACAACGGACGTTAGTCCATTTCCATTTATTAATTGCTAATTGTTTACCCACTGCAAATTTTAAGCCAATGTGAACCTGAGTGAGTACAAGAGGATGTTTGACGACGGAATGAAAAGCAGGTAGGAGAGGAATATCAAAGAGGAAACTTGATGCGAAATGAAAGAATTATACCCTCGAGCCACCTTCCCCTTCTCTTTTTCTTTACCATCTCTCCTGCCCTTTGGAGCCTTTGCTCTGCTTTCACCAGCTTCACTTGACTCTCATGAATTTGTATGCAACGCCACAGATAACCCCACTTCTCCATCTTCTGCCCTCGATGATGTATAAATAGCACTACCTAACCCCCAGCAGCTCGTTCGTAGGTAGGTCGACTTGGTAGTGCCGTGTTAAAAGATTTGTGACCTGTCTCCAGTCCTTTAATTCGGCATTCATCATGTTTGCACAGTGTGTTCTGGACGGATGCTAGAGAAGGATGTCCCGATAGGATTTCAATTTATTCAATCCCACTAATTAATCCTGTCCAACTGAACAATAGCACGCTGCTGAATTTATATGAGGAGGGAGAGGGCAAAATTGAGTTTGCTTTTAGAAAGCGTCAGCAGCCCTGGGAATTGTGTTTATTAACGAGTGTTTTACTCGTGCGTCTTTTCTTTATGCATCGATGAGACAAGACGTAGAGATGAGGATGACTGTCTCCTGCGCTTCTAAAAATTATTCATTCGCCCATTCGTCAAACTCGTATTCATAAGGCATGTCTTCAAAAGCTATCAACACGATTGCTTGTGGAAAAGAGAAAAAAGGATTGTCTCTTCGCTTGATAAAACGCGAGAGAGTCGTTCAAAATATGGGTTTGCTTTCTCCACTCGCATTGTCTGCAAACTTGAGACGGCGAGAGAGAAAGACATG
>JAQIWU010000274.1:0-29896 GCA_034696445.1 Isotomiella minor
CTAGTCGAGTGAGTTAAGTCGAAAGTCAAGAGGCAAGAAATGTGACCTTTCCCTTTATGCTTTCTCCCCTTGTTGTCCCATAAATTATTCTAAAAACGCCGAGAGTCGAAATTGTAGCTCTCTTTAATGCATTTCTCTCTTTCTCTTTTAACTTTTAGGTGATATTAAACCCCTAGAAGAACTGGATCCTGACACGGATCACTACTGGAATCGAGTGAAAGCATTGGATAGAAGACGAAACAAAAATTTGATGAGGTTGAAAAAGTTCTGAATCCTTTTTTGTTGTACAGGGGCAGATTAAGATTAATAGACACTATTGCTGAGGCTGATTCCTTTTTTACGATAGTCATTCATAATAAATCATTGCCTTTTGTGTAATTGAAATGAAAAGCATCATTCATTCATTCATCAAAACTCAACCATGCGTCCCTTCATTCGTCAACAGTATGAAGAAGGAAAGGGTCGTGGATTATAAAGTCAGATATTGTTAGTATTGAGAGCGCTAGGATTTATTTTATGTCTTGCTTTCACTTTGAAATATTGGTTCAAAATAGCGTGAAATTCATACTCAGTTTGTTGTGCGTGAGTGTGTGTGTGTGTGTCTTAATTTACTTCTGGATTTGGATCTCTCTCTCTATGCTGCTTCACCGTTGTTTAGTTCATCATCCATGACAGTATCTTCATCATCCCCATCATCCTCAAGTTCAGGCTCTTCGTCTTCCTCTTCCTCCAGAAACCCAAGCTCTTGCAAAGCAGGCTTTATGTAAAATTCTCCCATGTCTGGAAACTTTTGTCTGAGCTGTCGAAGCATATCTTCCCCACCGCCTTCCAAAATTTCTGAACGCGCATTAGCACCTCCGTTGGCAGCCATATATCTCAAGGTTAGACAGCCAGCTTTCTAAAGGACGCAAAACAAAATGATTGAAACTTCTAAAGAGCTGCTGTATGACATTCGTGCATGTATGTATGTATGTATGAGGCCTGCCATTGTCCTTTGCTACATACACACAACTTTCAAAGTTTTATAGAGGTTCTTCTTGTGAAGGCATTCGCATTCACCCAGCATCCCATGCCATTATGTAAAGAATAACATAAAGTAACTGGCATAACACTTTCCAAGTGTTTTGGTAACGAGTGGATGGAGATGAGATGAGAGAGGGAACATATGAGAGGAGAAAGGAGAAAGAAATCATGAGAAAAGAGACGTCATCAGGGAGAATTCTCTCCTTCCCTTCAAAATAAATTCCAACCAAACCAAGTCACACTCCATTTGTATTCTGACTGCTCGCTTAATTCTAATAAGGTACGCTTTCCCTATGGTTTTCTCTCTCTTCAACCACCTACACCCTACCCTACCAGTCATCTGGTGAAGAAAGTTTGTTACTTACAAACTGCCGTGGCATGCTGATGCTGGGTGAGGAGGAGGATGATGGTTTAGGTTTAACGTGGTTCATAACTCATGTCATTTATGGGAAACACTTGCTTGCAACAGAAGGAAGGTCTGGTGAAAGTTAAAGGTAAAACTTGAAAGGCGTCTCACTTTGCCTCTTGAGTATGGTGACGTTTGTCATACAAGAATGCCTAACTCGAAACACTATTGGAGGTAGAATTAATAATTGGTGGGGCTTCATCTTACCATAACTTGATTGTCGTCCATGTATTGGCGAAAGACATCCATTATCAAAGGAATCCCATTTGCTGCTCTAATTTGAGCCACGGCACAGGCATTCTGTAGGGACATAAACGCCAAAGTGGAGAAAATACGCTGGACCATTTCGTCATCCTCCTACGTGACAAATAAAATGAAACTTCTAAAAATGTCAGTGAAAGTTTTGAGAAAAAAAATACCCTGTAGATTTCCAGTATTGGCATAATCCATTTCACAAGACCATGAGCATTACATTTTACTCGGACTTCATTGTTGGCATTCAAGAACCGCAGTAACAACAAGGTGTTCCTTATCAGGATCTAATAATATTTAAGCACAGAGAAAGCAAAGTGAAAATCTGTATATGACTCGTATCGGGGGGAGAGAGAGGAAGGCATGCAATTGGAATTTATTTGTGGTTTTGCATTTTCCCTGCAGAGAAAGTAGCAGAGGATCGGATAACCGCATCATTTAGGAATATTATGTGTAGTGGAAAAGTGAGCAAGTTTGTGGAAAATTAGGGAAACGGTTATGGCTCTGTAGCAGTCAGTGTTTTTTTACCTTTTAACTGTCATCATAAAATAAAAATGAACGACGAAAGGGGTACAATGGGATGCAAAAAAAGAACAAACCCTATTTTGTGTTGCGGTCCTAAGAATTCTGGAAATCGCTGGAAATACATTCCCGGACTCAATGGCATGGCACATACTTTCTGTCGAGGCCATACTTGCCAACAAAATCACAATGGCATTTTGTGTAGCTTCATCTCCTTCATATGCTGGAAAGAAGAAAAGAGAAAGTGGTACAGGGAAAGTTTAACGCTCCTGCTTTGTGTATTATTATTATGTATGTGAAATGTGAACTAATGATTTTATTTCATGCGAGCATCATTTCTCCTTAGGGAAGATGAATGAATATATGAAGCCAGGGATTCTCTTGGGAAATGTGATAGATCAGATCACGCGTATGGACTATTTGTTGTACATAAAATGAGGATAAAGAAAGTGTAAAGAGAGCACAATGCTAAAATCAACTGTCCTTGAAATGTCTCCCTTCCTTTGTCGAAACACAAACGTTGCATCGCATTGTGTTCCATGACTGTTTAATTAGATGGAAGATTGAGGACGGGGAGAAGGAAGGAAAGGAGAGGAAATGAATTTAATTACACGGAACATGAACAAGATATTTAACTTAGAATGAATTGCCCTGGGTGTGGAACTGTAGACATAAACTATTGGTGGCTTATGGTTTAACCATCGCATTCTTTCCCTCTCTACTAAAACTGTGTCTGGCTCTGTATTCCGTAGCAAGGTTGCTTTAGTTTATTATGCTCAAATGGCAATCATGTAATTCCCACTCAGGAGATGAGAAGGATACCTGTACTAGGGCACATGCACACCCACTTTCACTCAAAATCAGACGGAAAAAGCAAGAAGACTTACTGGTGAGGTGCCCTCCCAGCAATGGAAGGATTTCTTGATGATGAATTATTCGCTTCCGTTCAGGAGCTCGATTGTACGCCACACTCTCGTCATCGCTGAGAATAAGTGCTCTCATGGCCCCACACCACTGTTGAATTGAAGAAATGTAGAGCAAAGCAATACTTATCTAAAGGAAGGATGCGTGGGTGAATACCTCTCGCATGAATTCCGAAGAAGGACGGTTTCTCTTGATGACAAGTGTAAGCGGTCCCAGCATTCCCAAGTCCCAACTCAGTTTTTCTCTATTTTCTTCACATTCGATGCAAATGTTCCTTATGACCTTCATCGCCTGAGCCAAGGTTATGTCCGGCATTCTTTCACTGAGGAGAGAGAGCAAAAGGTGTCGGACTTTGGAAAGAAAAGAGCCCAAGCACTTAACTTACTCAACTGCTTGCATCAGCATAATCCATCCTACGTCATCAATAATTCCAGGATGTCCAGGGGTCAGGCTGTATAGTGCTCTTAAGCTGGCGTCTCTGACACCTGCAGCATCCGAACTAGAATAAATAGTGCCATTATTGTTTGATCAGGGTGCAATCTCAAGATCAAACATGTCAAATATTAAAAACTTGCGAAAATAAGATTGCTGTCGGCACTCCAGAATAGCAGACCAAGGACCAGTTCTTTGTGATTTCAACATACGCCCCTTTGGACAACATGTCTTCCCTGACCCCAGGACCCCCGGATTTGACGGCGTCAGCAAAGTCATTCAATGCGTCTTTTACTCGGAGGGCTGGAGGTGTCTCATATTTCCCCCAATTCTAAAGTCAAATCAACAGGAGAAATCAAGATAAATACACACTTCAGTACGCCGCACTAACTCTAATGAACTCATTTTAGAAGTCTGAGTTTGTAAGTGAAAAGGTGTTTGCATAAAGCTTTACTAGAAGAACATTCTTCAAAGAAGAAAGAAAAAACTTTGTAAAGATGCCTCACGATGTACTTAAGACAGATTTGTAGAGGAAGGTTTATTGTCCTGATTTCATGCTTGGCTTAAGTACAAAAGCTTTTATCCATTTTTCCATCCATACTTTTCAGTAAAGAAAGAGCATCTTTTTATGTAGCAGAGAGATGATAAATGCTCGAAAAGTCTATAATAATACTCAAAGGTTGGCAACTTTATGATAAAAAGTACCTGTAACTCAAGAAGGTATTGGGCTGCTGACATCTTCGTTTCTTTTTTGGTAGAAGCTGTTCTTTCTACTCGGTGGGGACGTAAAGGTAGGAGGAAGAGGAGACTTGAGCTAATGGAAAGTCATTTTTTCTAGAAGAAATACTAATGGACTAATCACGCTAATAGAGTGGAAGGGGAAACGACGTCTCAAATTAGGTATTACATGATTTTGTGATTTGCAGCGCTCCAGCATCATCCTTTTCAATTTATTTTCTGCACGCCATTGGCAACCAGCCTCGGATGTGTCAACGGGGATTCCGAGGTCGATGAATGCGAATGAAAAATGTAGACGATCTATACAAACAACTGACAATGAGTGAGTAGGACGGGTATAGAAGTAATTTTGATTTTTCACTTTTAAAACGTGGATTTTATTGGTGTTTATTATGAACATCGGGACTTCAAGATTAATCAATTATTGGGCTCCGGATCCACAAGTACATTTCGTACAGTCTGGATCCGTCCAATTGTATTCCATATGAAAAGCAACTTTCTTTGCGTTTTCTAATCCGCACAATCGTTTCACAAAATGGAAGGACAGGTCAATTCCAGCAGAGATGCCTACAATTGATAATAACTTTACATAGACAGTCAAGTGGGGCACTGTGAAAATACCTGCGGATGTAAGGATTTTTCCATTGTCGATGAATCTTCTGCACTTGCAGAAGGTGGAGTTTGGACAATCCGGCCCCACTCTATCATATGCCAAGTGGTGAGTGGTAACTGCCATGCCGTCAATTAAGCCTGCCTTGCCCAACAGAGCAACTCCGGTACAAACGGAAAGAACAAATTCGGCTTTGCTTGCAACGGTCTTAACCCATTCAATCAATCTATGATGAACATTCCAAATTATTTTTTGCGTTGATAATTTTGAGTATGTTGCGTTACGGCTGATTTTTGACTTCAGTCATTGTACCAATTCCTCCTGGAACCAACAAAATGTCCAGTTTAGGAATCTCGTCTGCTGAGCCAATGACGTAGTCCGGAATCACTTTCAACCCATTTCTTGCTGTGATTCGGTCCTTTTGAGCAATCGTAATGACCTAAATTATGACAATATAGTGAAGCATTAGACAACAAAGTCACACTTCAAGGAAGTTTTTGATACCTTGAAAGAATTTTCTATCAGTACTCCTGCAATAGAAAATACTTCAAATGGACCACAAAAATCAAGGACTTCTGCATCGTCAAACAACAAAATTCCCAAAATTCGGGCCGTCATTTTGGTTATTAAAAATAAGCAAATGACACTTTCGATGTGACTGTTCCACTGTGACTGTTCCAATTATTTTGATTAACTGATGACCTTGATCTTAAATTGTGGATGAGTTGGTTGCGTTGGCTCTCACGCAATACGTGCTTGGGATTATGTCTAATGGCATGCAGGGTAAAGCAGCTCACCATAATATACTTTGCCTACACAGGGAGTTAAAAATATGTCCTAAATCAATAAAAAAAATTCTTAATTGAATAGGTGATATAAACAATGTAGATAATTTTGATGTATGCATTGTTATCGCACATCTAACAAATCATTTGTCGCTGGTACGTCTAAACATGCAATGGTGTAAGCAAACTTTCTCCTTGGGGAGAGAGAGAAGTACAAACAAAACCTACTTTTCTCCATTTCCGTCCATTGAACCAACAACGGAACAACAGTGGATGGAAATTAAATTAGTTCTTCACTTTACTATATCAAATACATATGGAAATAAATTGGAAGGTGGAAGGACTTTCACCAACATCAAACGACATTTTATTGACTAAACTCGCTTTCTTCCCAACCTCCCACCAGGGCCACATGCAAAAGACACCGTATATAATCTTAATCACATTTGAAGACCGTATCAGTTTTATTCTTTGAGGACAACTAAAAAAATTGTCCCATTTTAGCTTGGAGTTAGTCAGTCAAGTTACAATCGTCGAGGTGACATCCAGTTGGTGAATTTTGAGATTTGGTGGGTTCAATTTTACCTTAACTTACATTCCTCCCATAGGAAAAAAGTGCAATGAGTAAACTTGAGACGGATTCACAAAATACTCAACAGACAGACATAAATGTACGTAATAAAGACTCAAGTTGTATTCAGAAATCTACTGATGGCGTTGACAATAAGAAAGGCCATTTCCTTTCTTCATTAACACCGACAGCAACAAAGTCTACGAAGGAGGAAGATAAAAATACAAGTAATGTGCCTCGAAGTAATAGTTTTTCGGACCCGTCCGCAATTGCAAGTATTTTGTCAAAGCTGCAATTTCCAACGCCATTTCTCCACACCAACAGCAGACCCAGGCCGAGGCATACATTGAGTCTAATCAGTCTCCCGTCCACCACCCGAGGCCATGAGGATCCTGATAATGATGCTGTAACTGTGACGCCAGTTTCAACTAATTCTAAGAGCAATACGAGTACAAAACTTTTTGGACGGGGTTCAACAGGAAACGAATTACTTTGGGTGAGTTTCGGTTTGGCAGTGGCGCAACTTATTTACTTCTCTTCTCTCAGAAAATCGAGCGATCGAGAAATTGTCCTAAGGCATGAGGTTGTAATTGGAACGGACTATTAGAGAGAAACAAGTAAAATACATTGGCGTTGTTAAATGTTCAACCACTTTAATTTTTATGCCCCTTTCACACCCTTCATTAACACTTTTTATTGGTAGCCAAGCCAGCCCGAAGGTAACACTTGTAATTAATAGCTTTCTACATTGATTTGCTATGTTGTGTGCAGGAAATTGGGCCTCGGTTTTGTTAAGTATTTGTCCAAAACTCTATAGAACGGTCCCAAAAAGTCTTATGCTACACCAAAACTCCATAGGTTGGCTAAAATGTAATCTAACTGCCTGTCTTATTGGGTTCCAGGATAGAAAATTTCAAAGACAGGAGACACATTCAAGTAATTTAGAAGGAGCGAAATCAGGAAATATTGAGAGTTCGCCAGTTACAAAGACTGATGGAGGATTATCAACTGAAAGGGACGTGTACCGAAATAAGGGCTCATTTAACAAAGTGCCAAA
Source organism: Isotomiella minor (assembly GCA_034696445.1). Lineage (NCBI taxonomy): Eukaryota > Metazoa > Arthropoda > Collembola > Entomobryomorpha > Isotomidae > Isotomiella > Isotomiella minor. The sequence goes on from JAQIWU010000274.1 coordinate 7,321, forward strand.
AGCAAGCCAGAATGCTAGAAAACTGGCAAAACCGTATTCCATCAATGTGCCATCCACTGCTCTGGGTGCGTCTTATCTTTATAAAGGGTCACCATTACTCAATGAAGGAGGTAGACCTTTCTCTTCAAGCGTCTTGAAGCCATACGAGAACCTGTTTCCGTTTCTAAGTAAGTTTATCTTTTTACTATTGCCTTTGAAGTGTAAATCGACGTAAAAAAATGAAGTGAAAGTCATCTGTCTCACGTTACCCCAACTGCCATGAATGCAGTCAATAACACTTTTATTTTTAAAATTAGAACCATTGTTTTTCTGACAAGTGCCTACTTTGCAAATGCTTTCTTCAAACACTTTATATTCCAACCTTATTTATAACCAAAGCAGTAGGAAGTGGTAAAGTAGGTCGTAAAAAGAAACCTGTGCGAAGAAAGTGATGCGAATGAATGAATGAATTGTAGCTTGTAGCAAGTAAGTATAAGCGAAAATCGGATTCGCTTCCTTTCTCCTGTAAAAAGGGCTTTGTTGAGAGAATTTATAACTTGAGAGAGTTTAGTTTATCTCATCGAAATGCATCAAGGGAGAGATCTAAATCCATCTTGTTTACAACAGGAAGGGAAGGGAATTCGCCATCTGCCACTTCTTCATCCAATAATATTAACAATAAGATGGTGAATAAACCAAAGCGATATAAAACTGCCAGAGCCGAGACCAGATTGCAAAAAGGACTTAACACATCTACCTCTTCTTCTTATGCTCCTTTCTCCGCGTGCAGACCTACTACTATGGCAAATAAGAAAAAGGACACCGGAACAAAAACTACAAAATCCGAATTGCCTTACTTTTCCACAACAACGAAAGACGTTGTGAATATGAATTGTGGTGCTCCTGAGGATGAGAAGAGGAATGGCAAGGGAGAAAGTAAGACACAAAGAGAAAAGGAATTTGGACAACAGGCAAGCTTCTTTGGTCGAACTGAGACGGGATTTACTCATCCGACTGCCGAGAGTGGAATTGACCAGTCAAATTGGAAAATGTTAAGTGGTTCTGTTAACATGACCAGCAGCTCCATACTTTCCCTCTCCACCAAGCTGACAGATAGGGTTCAGGTCAGTTAATTGTGCACTATTTCCAGAACCATTTGAAAACAGGTTTTACCCGTCTTCATCGCATACACATTTCCATGTATCCTGTTATGTCTAATCCCATAAATGCGAACGCTTATCTAAATGTACGGCATGTGTTGCTTCTTTTGTATGAAGGTTGTGCGAAGTGCTGAGGAGAAAGAATCCAGTCCTGAATCGATTCGAATGAATGGCATGGGACTAAAGGCATTCCCTTGTATTGGCGGAGGAGAAGGTCCTAACTTAAAGATATTGTCCCTGCAAAGAAATTTCATCAACCGTCTTGAAAACGCTCCATCTCACCTGAGTCATTTAGTGGTTCTGGATTTATACGACAACCGAATCGAAAGAATCACAGGGCTCCAGGGATTTCCTTCATTGAGAGTTCTTCTTCTTGGCAAAAATAGGTATACCCATTTTATACTGACACTTTGAAGCAAAGCAAAGGCATCGCTTTCTTTATCTTGGGGAAAAAGACAAGAAGCAATCCTACTTTTGCTGACTTGAGAAAAACACCGTTTTCCTTTGATTTAGCTCTTGTAGGCTTTCATTTTACGATGATGAAAAGAGATGATTTGTGTTTATATAAAATACACTGATAAAGAAGAAATTCGTATCCTTTTTAGCCGACAAGGGTCATGAACAAGAATGACCTCATGTTAGGTCTCAGTAATTTTAATTTTTCTTAAACATTTATCAATATAGGATTAGGCGAATAGAAGGATTGGATGGGGTAAAACGATTGGAAATTTTGGATCTTCATGGCAACCAACTGCGATATGTGGACAGACTTGGGGCACTTTCTTCATTGAGGGTTCTGAATATTGCTGGGAATCTGCTCCGCAGCATCAGAAACCTTGGAGGGAACCTAGGACTGACCGCACTTACAGAGCTGAATTTAAAGAGAAATAGAATAAGAAATCTGGAAGGATTGACCAAAGCCCCTCATCTCAAAAAACTTCTCCTGGCCAACAATGAAATACAAAGGTAAGGGATACACATGTGGACAGTATCTTTTTTAAGGATTTCTCTGTGGAAGGAGAAGAGGGACCCCCTGCCAAGTGACTTTCACTTAATTTTATTCTCTGTCAACCATGTCAATTGTCGGTCTCTTTGAAGGTCCAATTCCCATTTATGTGGGTCTGTTTTCCTTTCGGTTGTGCTTTTCATGTCCTTTTAGAAAGATATTGAGCACACAAGCAAGGAACGTTTGATGCAAGTTGGCCAAAGGATTATTTGATATTTGATTTTGATGGCCGATTTGTCCCAATTTCTGTTCTCATACAATCAAAATCATATTACTTGGATGAATGGATGAACGACGGGAGGAAATAGAGCAAAAATAACGATTTCACTTACTTTCACCCAAATACGTGTCTATCCGTGTGCTGCCTTGTATAATCGCTCCTATATAGTTTTAGCCCCGTCGTAGATTAAATGTGGTAGGCTAAACATAATGTTTTACTTACTTTCTCTCAACAAACAACCCACTCAACCTCAACCAACCAGACAATTTTTCCGTTGGTTTTTATACCATTCATGTTTGTATTTTATTGCTTTTTAGTTGGATAATCTCAAGAACAAAAAAATCATAACGTAAAACCACCAATAACAATGGCAAATATACTACGTTTGAAAAATTGGTTCTATTGTTGACTCACGAAATTGGTTTCCTTTCAAAAGCCATGTTTGTTTTAGAAATTACATTTTGGAAGAGTGCACTTTGTTCTGTACTGCATGTATCTTCATGAATTTTCTATTTGCAACTACAATAGGATGGGGATGGGGTAGCTTGAGATTTCCCTTGAACTTGTTTGAGATGGAGTACATCAAAAGGTTCGTTAGTAAAACCAAAATGATGGATGGGGTATATTCTCACAGTAATGATGCAGTGAATAGCATTAGTTCACTTCTTTGCTACACTTTTTATTGATTTACTTCGTTTTTATAGCTTTACAGCACTTCTGCCCTTGAGGAAATTGTTGTCCATGGAAGAGTTGCTTCTGGAACCCAATCCATTATGTTCGGCCCAAGATAGTCGACATCAAGTACTGACCATGCTCCCTTGGCTAATAACATTAGATCGTGTTGAGATATCAGACACAATGAGGTTAGAAGCGAAACAGTGGCACAGAAGGAAGCTGGCTGAGGAGGAAGAGAGAAAAAAGGCGGAAGATAGACTACGAACGGCATCCCCCACAGCCGGCCCCCCAAACTCAAGGGAACAGGCAATCTACCAAGCCAGAAGGCGATGGGAATCAGTAAAAAACTTTGTGAAAAATAGCAATTCCAAATCAACAAATCCTTCATCTCCATCTCTGGCCACCACGGCGAGTACTTTCTCCAATGAAAATGGAACTTTGCTGCACAAGGGTGAAATTGGTCTCCCTATTGGCCCAGTCATGTCTGAAATTGACGACGACTTAAACTCACACTTTAGATCCAAATCCAGATCAGAAACTTTGTTCCACAACTCGTCCAAAGAGCAGAAATCTAAGGAAGTGGTGGTCCTGCCCGAATGCTCAGTTGGGAGAGATGTGAAGCTTAATTTAGCTCTGCTGGACATGGATTTAGATCAAAATCGCCATCCACAGGCAGAAGGCATTCAAACACTGGTCAACTCAGAAGGAGGCCTGAAACCACCGCTGCCACTACCAGAGTCACAGTGTTCGTGTCCACCTTCGATGATTAATGATCTCAGTCCACCACGAAATCCGATGGATTATGTCAATGGCAATCCTAACTGTTTAGCCTCTACGAAACAAGAAGGAGAAGCAGACGGGCGGAAAGTAGGTCTTCGCATTCCCCAGGATTCTAATTCCCACGCCAAAGATCATACCATCACCGGGTTGACTAGGCAGAACGAGGACCTCTTTCTCTCATCAACTCAACACCAGTCAAGTGGCCTTCAGAAGATAGATCCTGATCCTTTAGTCACACTAATGCCACCAGTTCAAACTCTGACGAAGGAAAACACTCAATCTAATCCAAAATGCAGTAGAGCAACATCGCCACAAAGATCAACATTCTTATCTGGTACACTTTATTATTATAACCAAACCATGCTTTCACCATTAGTCTATAGAATGCTATGACAACTTCTATTCATCTCTCGTGTTTGTAGTTGGTGGAGTGGATAACTCAAACCCTGTGAACCCGGACCGAACTGTAGTGGATGAAGAAGTTGAAGTAGGAATGGATCCTATGACCACTTTAGGCAAAACAAAGGAACCCACTCCTAAGGACACCAATTACTCTCGAGACAAAAGGATGATTGAAGAAACGATGAAACAAATAGCCGTTGTAAGGCCATTAAAAAGGGATCAAAATTGTGACAATCCATCTACCACTGTCACTGGAGAAAACACTGACTTAATTCTCGACAGCGTCAGATTTACCCGTCTCCCTCCCTTCACAGGATATATTATTAGAGGGTCAAAAAGTGAATGTGATATTACAAAATGTGGCATTGATGATGTCAACGACAGTCTGTTACCCATTGATAACCAAATGTTTCCTTGGGGTAATGTGCAACATCCTTTCGGAAATAGCGACAACCAAGTCTCTCAAAACATACAGACCCATTCAAACTTCAGACTGTCCTCAGATTGCTACAATTCGAATTCGAATGATTTTATGAATGCCGATCTACAGAATAATCGATTAGTTCCATCAGATTTCAATTGTGATAAGATGAAGGAGAGCAATAAAAGTGAAATTATTACTTTCTCCAGTGGAATATTAACCGAGGGCAATCCGGTCTTCGTCACCACCACTACCACTACCGACGCTGGAGAAGGAGAAAGCAGCACAATGGGTTACGTAAGAAATGGTTACAGCTCCCCATCAGATACGAACGAGAGGACAAGGGAGGATGATAAAAGCGTTTGTCCCACTTTCACTCACTTTGAGACTTTGAACCAACAAAGCATCAATACTAAGGAGGAGGAAACTCGCATAATAAATAACAATCCGACTTCTGGTATTACAACAAGAAGTGGTGGTGGTGAAGTAACTTCCTTGGCATCAGCAGAAACATCTGCAGCTTCTACTTTCTCTTCAAGCTTTCCTCACACAGATCATCTCACTTTGGATAATAATGCTGCACATATATCACAGGAGACTTCTAACGTGGGAGGTAGCATGGCAGGTCCTGGAAATCCTACTGTAACTAGCAAACCAAATTTGAGGAAACTTAGAAGTGCTAGTTTTGATGGAAGGCTTTTATCATCCTGTGGAGGAACGTTTGATTCGGAGGACGATCTGGAGGATGATGAAACATCCAGCGTAACAACTGCAACAGGGTCTAACACAACGATTGCCACGATATCTGATACGAACAGTCCTCGTAACAGATTGGGATTTTCTAAGAAACAACTTTTGCAAAGAACCAAATCACGAGGAAAAGTTAGTTTTTTGTGCACACAAAGTATCCTCTCTTTTTTTCACACCACAATCTAAATTTTGTATAGGTAAAAGACCACTACTCTGTCCGTGTTCAGTCTTCCTACGGTAATTTGGGAAGAGTGAAAAGTGGGACCGTCAGCAACTTATCTTTTGCCAATCAAGGAGGGAGTGCTGCTAACCTACATGCAGGTCACAATAGAGCGAACAATAAGCAGCTGAGGAGATGTGATTCCGCGATATCCTTGGGAGTGACAGGTGCTCATCCTTTGGAGAACAATGGAGGCAATTATTTACCCCCACTTAAACGGCACGGGACAGACTACTTAGTTGAAATTGATGGCAAGGTCCTAAGTATTTATGGCCAGGGTGCTTTAAAACATACAATGACGGTAAGCATCCACCTACTTTACAATATTTGTCTATGTATGCATTCTCTACTCAACTTTCTAAGTGCCTACGTCGGGGAGAATTTTCAACTTTCTCCACCTTTCAAGCGTGACTCATTTTCCTACTTTTTACCCAAAGTAATAGATGAATAACTGTAATTTAAGGGAATTCACAAAAAAGAAGGAGAAAGAGAAAGTTCCACGATTCCCATAGGATTCTTATTTGTATGAATTTTGACAAGAGTGGTCATCATTTATAGCGTGCTGATCTGACAGCCTATTTCTTTAGATTCTTTGGGCTGAGCAAAAAAATTATTCCCTGCGTGGTATTCCGTTTCTTTCACTCGTCCAACCTCAATTCTATCTTTCAATTCAGTTTTTTTCTCAATGATTGCCATCTTCTTCAAGCAATATTTCTTAGTCTGCTTTTTTGCAAAGCAGCGTGGGTCTGCATAACCAAGCATGCCCTTTATGCCCTTCTTTGTATTATACTATGTATTTTGTTGAACACTTCAACCATAACCATTTCTTACACCTACCAAGGCCTTTCTACAGAGATGATTTGTGCTGTCCCATTAATTTTCTTCTCGACAGAAAGATAACATTTTTTGCTTGTCCAATTTGTTGAAAAAACTGAAATATTTTGCTACTAACATTGCTACCTTTAATTTGCGGTGCATTCCTATGGTGTCATTATTGTAAGACAAAAGGGCTAATAGGATGACGTATGATGTACTAATGCATACCATATTCAATCTCAGGCTTTTCCTTCAAATGTGGCTTGCACGGTGACAACTGCCAAATTCCACTACATCTCATTCGACAGTGTAATTCCATTCTTTGGCAAGTTGAGACAAATCTATCCTTCTCTGGAGCACTTCCAGTTTCGGTGAGACATCTTTAAATCTTAAATTGCTTGGTGGTGTGGTATCCAACTGAATGGAGCTTTCACTTACACCATTTTTATTTTCCCCATTTCACATTTATATATGACAACTCATTTACTGGTTGATATTTTGTATGTAGGGCGAATAATATTGTCAACTTGAGTCAACTCAATGCACTCTCAGATCTTCAAGGCTTAACGTCTCTTCACATTGCAAAGGAAGGAAATCACTTGGTTTCTCACGATGGTTCATGGGTTCATTATGCCAGCTACAGGCTCGCCCACTGGGGTCTTCAAAATGTCAACGGGAAAGAGGTAAGTAGTTGTCCTATTGTAAACTGCCTTCTATTTTGTGCTTCCTATTCAAGGAATGAACTAATCCTTTGACTCAGTGAAAAATAGCATAAATTTTCAAAGTCATTATATCTTCTACTTTCACCATTCCCTTACCCACCTAGATTCGTGATACTTTGCAGTTTTTTCTTTAAAAAGTTTTTTTCCCTTTTCTGGTACTTAAATAAAGCGAAGTAAGAGTCGTATTTATTTCCCCGTATGTAACACATTTGGGAGTTGGCACGGAAAGAAAGGAGTGCTGGGTCCTTCCTTTCTCCGTCTTTTTCATACGTTGTGACTTTTAGAGCCCATTATGTTGCATGGAAATGCGAATATTAGGATCTTAACACTCTGACAAAGAGGTGGAGAATGAGACGAGGAAATATGGTGGCCTTTTTATATTTTTCTACTCTTAACTACAGCCTGTTAATGTATTTTGAAGGTGACTTCTGACTACCGGGTTGGACCCACCGGATCCTCCAAAAGTTTTGAGTCCTTAGGATTCCTGGCCTTGTCTTGTCTTCCTCAAACAGCACTAATGCCACTTGCTAAAAGGTTGCACATGCTCCACTGTTTTTGTTGCTGCTCTCCATCTTCTTCTTCCGAAGAGTCTGCGGTTGGTATGTCTTCAAAACTTAACATAATTCCCATATCATCCAGCATACGCAATTAACGCGTTCTTGTTATTTAGGCAAGGGAAAGCATGGGAAATATGGCAACGAACGACGAACTGGTTCTCCCCTACCTTCAGCCGACCAGCAACATCACTCTTCGTCGTCAGGAAATATTTGCACGTCATGGGATGATGATCCGGTCCTATTAGATGTCATTGGGAAGGAAGCCTTGGTTTACATTCCTAGAAACTCCCACAACAGCCGATCACTTTCCCCACCATTAGCCAACACGGTACGTGCTCTAATTGCATAATTTCACCACCAACAAAATGCCACACCAAGACAATGTACAATTTTATCATTCGTTGACACGAACCTGTGTGCTAATAGCTTTCACTGACACGACGCTGTCTAGTTTGAAATTATAATGAAGCTCTCGCAAAAAGCATAAATTTTACTCTTTACTCAACAACACCAACCATGTCAAGTGCAAAGGATAAAAGTGTGATACGAAATATAAAACAGGGTTTACATCAGGGGCTTCATTATGATTCATTTGCACCAACATGAACAAATAGGTGGGTGACAATAAAGAATATTTTACGAGACGGGGAAGTGACGTTAAGAATGGCTCTATTTATTAAAATGAAGGAGGAAAACATGAAAGAAAGCAAGGGGAAATTGGGGTTGAACATTTGTCTCATTTAAAAGTATGTCACTTCTGGCACGCCACTTCATCACTACTGAAAAACTTTCCACGTCCTTGTGTGTCCCTCTGCACGGAAGACTTTTCTTTTCCTTAAAACTTTTCCTGGTTCATGAGGAACATACCACCACACACAAGCACATCATTTTCAATTTAATCTCTAATTCCCTAATGCAGGGACTCACTTCAATCACTTAAAAATGCTTTGAGAACATTTTAAGGGTATTAAAAGAGAATGTGTGTTTGATAACTTGTAGGAACAGGGCACCACCACCACCACCACCATTGACAATGACTATAATAATACATCAATGGAGAGGAGAAAGGCGACGGACATCCTCCATGAAATTGTCGACGACGGGATTGAAGCAATTGCAAAGTTGCAGAGATTGGAAAAGACATGGGACTCCTTGATGGTGGAACTTGTGCAAGACATCCTCATGGACTACAGTTGTATGGACAGTTACATGAAGAAGGAATTTAAAAAGTGTACAGACGCTGCCACCCTAGCTTTAAGTCAGAACAACAATGCGACTGCTAACAAAAAATGAGAACCAATTAATTAATAATAATAAAGGATTTTTAGAAAATAAAAAATCTTGGCATTATTTTTGGATCATGAAATAATAGCATAGCAAAGAGAAAGCAGACAACAAAGAAAGGGGGAAACTAGCACGAGACGGCATCTGCTGAATGAGTGTGCCGTCAAACTTTTTTTTTGCAGAGGAAGAGCGGGTCTTTGCTTCGATTCAATCGTATAAACATTCTCCGTCTGATGTCTGATCGAGCCACAAAAAAATGAAAGAATTTTAGTAAAGATAAAATAATTAAAAGTTAATTAGGACCTTCAATCTTTTACAAAGGTGAGTATTATCATCACTCTCAATCGTCATGTCAACGTAAAGTTGCATTATTTACCAACTTTTTTAGGAACCAAAGATGTGAGGAGAGGGTTTACAGTCTTTTTTATATTCAACCGTTGGATTTGCTGACAAAGGTTCGTTTTTATATTTGTATCCGTTGTGACGTTTGGTTTGACGTTTTTTTTTTGGTTTCAGGGACAAACAAGCAATAATAATAATAATGACTCGGACGATGAGTCCTAAGAAGGTGAAGGCGATTTTGTCAGAGTCGGATGGAGACAGTGATGCTGGGGCAAGCCCTTCGTGTTCGGACTCAGACTCCTCGTCAGTGTCCAGCCGCTCTTCGTCCCCTGAAGTGCCCGAGACAATTAATAATGAGGCTTTAACGTCGGCGGGAGGAAAGAAGAAGACGGAGGGTCGTAAACGTAGTGGCGTTGATGTTGAAGGGAAGGGGCGACGGAAGAGGAATACTACTAGCAGCAAAAATATTGTCAAAGACATATTCACCACTCCTCCAAAGAACGTTACTGTTTTGTCGCCATGCCACCCAGAACTGAAGCAACCAGAATCTGTTCTGACTCCTCCTTTGTCAGTGCCACCAGCTAAGACATCCCCTACCCCTGGTTCCAGTTCCAGTAGTGGACGTAAAAGAAAGGTAGGGAATATTAGTCAGCAACGAGAAAGTGACGTTGGTGTTCGAGCTAGCCCTACTACTTCGTCTCCTGGTGCCAAGAAGAGGAAGCTGCTGTTCAATCAGCGAAGACGAACCAAGTCTGAAAGAAATACAAGAGCTGGGAAAGTCGGTGAAGGATCAATTGCAGTAGCGGAAGGTGTGGTCCTTGACGCAGAAATTGATAAGCTCTTAGAAGCAAAAGCAATTAAAACTAACTTGACTGCAACTAACGTGAAAGGAATCATTCGAGCAGTGGTAACAGACACCTACGTTCAACGAATGGTAATGTCTACAATGAAACGAATGCGTGAGAACGGAAATGGAGGTGATAGTTCGGACGACGAAGCATATTTCGAACCCAAATTAACTCGCGCACGTACAAAGCAATTGTACCATGACAATGAAAAGACTGCACCATCGTCAATTCCCCTGTGGCCTCTGCCATTAACGTCTCCTGCAAAACCGAAACCTGCGACAGGTAGTGAAACCCATGTGCTCATTCATGATGATCTTCCTGAAGATTCCAGTGGAGATGAATACGTACCAAAGGAGGATGAAGTTGAGGCACATTCAGATGACGAAAGCAGTGTCATTTCGCATACCAGTGAGGCCGAGTCACCAGCCGTATCCACACCGGGGTCAAGTACCAGAATTAGAGCCAACAATGCTATGAACAACGCGCTTTCTCCTACTTCAGAGTCCTGCTTTAAAACACCAGCACCAGTTGTCAAGCCAAAGTGTGCCAGAAGAATTGACAATGCCATTGGACAGAGGACAAGATCAAAGTTACCCCTGACTGACACACCATTGGAAGAGTTGGAAATGAGATTAATCCCTCCAGATATTACGACAGACATGTATGACTGGGGAGTTAGTGACAATGAAGAGTATTTGGGTTTTCTGAAAGAATTCCTTCGTCCCACGGAGAAGGCAGGAGAGGGTGGGGACGATGAGGAAGCTGATCCTGAATATAACGTCATGGAGGAAGAAGAAGAGCATGATAAGGAAGAGTTGCGAAGGGATCGTGCTGTCAAAGTAACAAAGAAAGAATTGAACGAGTTGTTTGCAGAATTGCTGGATGAGTCTTACTTTACCAGCGGAGACGAACTCAACGAGAATGACTTTACGTCATTTTGTGCATCCCAATTATCTTACATTAACATGCCTACTGCTCAGAACAATGCTGCTAATGCAGCAATTACCCCACAGGATCCAAAGGTAAGTAAAAACTCATAAAGCCATGGAGTTTAATAAGGTGGAGTGTTTGTATACTTTTCAGAACATTTCAAATGCTGTTGTTCCGTATCGCCCAAATTCAAACCTGGTGCAACCACAAAACACCCAATCTTGCGTTGTGCAGGTGCCCAATACTTCCATAATCGACGGGCTAGCTCAACCTGCAATGAATGAAAATATGTTGACCGGTGGTGAAAATGGAATGCAATTGTCCATTTTGTCGGGTGACGTAAGCCTGCAGGTCCAAGCTGATCCTTCACCTTGCTCAAGTCATCCAGTGGATTATGATGCTTGTTTTACCGAATCGTCTCTGCAAATTCTTGAATATCAGATTAGCCAGCACCTTCAGCTTCTTGCACAGACTTATGCTTTACACGTTCTCCACGAAGAGCCTCAAGCTAAAAGTGCAGCCCAAACTGCAAAGAAACTGATCGTAAGTTAAAAATAAGCAACTAAATTATTGGTTTCGTTTGTTGGTTTCATGTGTTTTTATTATTCTTGTAGATTGAGATAAGAAATTTAAAAATATTGAATGGTGAAAAGTCCGTAATTGCTGCGGCATGTAACTGTGAGCCGGCATGGCAGTTTGTCCATAGCTGGCCAATTCGTTGCTGTTCTCGGTCACCCATAAAGTAAGTTTACTTGGTGAACCAGGACCTTTAAATATATGGTTAAATGTTTTGTGGTTTTCTTTACGTAGAAAGAAAATACTGGTGGAACAGTTCATGAGTGAAAATAATCAAGAATGGAGTGACGCAACCATTAGAAAGTTGGGAAATCATTATTTCCCTCGCAATGTGGCAAAAGCAATTATCCAAAGCGACGCATTTATATTTCCCGACTTGTTGCCGACCCTTTATATTCAAAACATTCAATCAAAAACAAGTTTTCTCTCGTCCGAAGACGATTTGCTTTTCATTGGATTGGATCAGTTAAATGAACATGACCTACCGTGGAAAGACAAAGCAGGTGTAGTCGCGCGATACCTTTTGACCGGTAGGTCTGCTACGGCTGTTTATCACAGAATCCGTAATCTGCGAAAGACAACGAAGGTAACGCTTCGAAGTATTTGGCACACCTTCCTTTTGTTTAACCTGCTGTTATTTTTTTCGGCACAGGAGACTGAGAACTATTTTTCATCTGGACTTCTTCCACCTAGTGCAGAGGTGCCAACCTTATGGAAAGCTGCCGAAGCTGTCGCCCCAATTCGTACTGCGAAACATAAGCTACCTGACACTTGGTGGACCCTAGTTTCTTTGTTGATGACGCAACCAAAAATGGTAAATCCATTATCTAAACATTCACGTTCCTTGTGTATGTACAAAAACCGAAATTCATTTATTGGTAGGATGAGCAAACTGGTAGTCGAACAACCCCAAAGAAAAAGAAGCCCGTGAGCCCCAAGAAGTCTGATCAAATGGATGTCATTACAACAACGTTTCCATCTGGAACTAGTGTTGTCCAGCAGCATCTCAATGAGCATCCTGACTTACGAGCTGTGTCTCAAATGGATGAAGCAGGTGGACCTGAGATATATTTTTTCGTTCCAAATATTGCATCTCCTGGGAGTGCAGTGGGACTAAATTCTATCCCTACTGAAGAAGCTGGGAAAACTGTGTTTTCAACCCCTCAAAAGTTTTATCACCCTTTACAACAGTACAGCCCTAATACCAGTGCCCCGGACAACTTATCTTCGAGTTCTGTGCTAGGGTTTACAACAGTTGGTTTACCGTACAACGTGCCGGGCATAGAGGGGGAGGTTTTGGACATATCCGCAATCGGAACACCAATAAGAAAAGCTTTAGAGGAGGCCTTAAATGCGACTGTTCCCACATCGGTAGTTCCTGCAGCCGTTTGTACTTCAAATGTCCATTCACAATTATCACACCCAAAAAATGTTATTAGACTTCGTTCGGAACACAGTGCTAGAACCTTTGGAGAAAAACGGGTATTCGAGAAGAGTGAAATGGTACGAAGTAATGAAGGCGGAGAATCAGCGAATGAAGGGCGATGTGCAATGATAGAGAACAATTTAAAGGAACCTTCTCAAAATATTACAAGGCATAACCAAAGTGAACACGTCACTGGTTTTGTCCCAAATGATGCTACTCAGAATGGAATTCGGCAGAGCCAGCGAAGACGTAGACGTAGACGCAGAAGGAAACGGAGCAACACCGACAACACTAGCAGCAGCAGTGGTAGCAGTGGAACTGATTACGAATCGGAAAATTACCATGGGAACAAAGTGACATCAGACAAGAAAGACAACGACCCAATTGTCACCGGTCCTCTACGGGAAGAAATGATAAAAATTACGTTACCGGATGCTGCTACTTCAGCACAGAATACTGATGGAGATGGAGACAACGGTTCCTCTGCTGATGGCGGAGAGAGCAAGACTTCTCCAGACGCTGGTAACCCTTCTACCTCCGAGCCAACGACTTCTGTGCCGAGTAAATCTGATGAAGGAGCGACATCTTCTCCCAGTAGAAGTGGAAGCACCAGCAGTGGGGGTGGTAACGATGACGATGACGATAGAAACAACTCTAATAAAGATAGGAAACCTTTACCTTCATCACCGCTGGATATAGAAGTAGAGCGGGAAGAGGATGAGGCGCCTGGGACCGATAATCAAGAGGCAAGTATTACTGAACCAAAAAGAAAATCAACCAGCATTACAAAGCGGCGAAGTAGAGCAGTCAAACGAGTCCCACTGTCAATGTCTTCCCCGAAAAAAAGAGCAAATAAGGGAGCTCCAATAGAGGTCTTGCTTGAAGAGGATTCACAAAGTGACGTTGATGCCAGGGATGCAGTGGTGGAAGCCTATCTCTCTAAAGTCCGAAATGTAACCGAGGCCCGTCACCCAGGAACCTACAATGAGTTGATAAAATTGTTGTGGGAAAGGGAAAGTAAAGAGACAAGGTGCAAGAGTGACGCCATATCTAAGGCGAAAATTCTTCTGAAAGACTATCCTGATTTGGTTCAAGAATTTGTCGCATTCGAAAAAGCGTCTGACAGTGAAAGCGAAGACAATAATAGTGAAGATGCAAACTTTTTGGACCAAGAAGAAATGCAGGCTTATCTTAACTTCATCAGACATTTGAACGTATGACAGTTTTTGCGTCATATACTCTTCTTAATACAGATTCATATTTAACCCATTTTTTTCACTTTTTAGAAATTCACTGAAAAAAGTCCTCAACTAAGGCAGAAGATACTTCTCAAGTTCAAAGTCTTAAAAGAAGAACCAACCCTTACGGAGAGGGATGTAACCGATGCTCTTGCTCCTTTCTTCCAATCAAACCCAGTCATGATGAATGCTTTTAAAGCTTTATATCCCAATGTATACCTGCCCGGACCGATGTAAGTTTAAAAGATTATTCTATTCTTGATGTTCCTGTTCCTAACTCCATACCACACTGTCAACACAGCTCAAGCAACAGCGATTTCGAAATGATAGACATGGATGATGAAAGTGCACACGAAGGTTCAGACGTAGAATTTGTCATGTTACCCGACGAGAAAACTATTCCAGCCACAACGTCGTGTCCTTGTCGATGCCATGCCGGAATGACCCATTCCTATTCCTCCCGACTGAAGCATTGCGAAAAGTGCTGTTTAAAGGTACGTTCAGATTCATATCCTCTTGTTTTGTTGTATTGTAATGAAGCAATGTATTGTGATTATTTAGTTTCAAAATGGGAAGGTATTAAGGAACAGTGGTCGAATTGCTCGTCCTGTGAGTGTCGGATTGACGTCTCCTAGTCTTTCAATAGCAGCTACCAGTAAGCCCTTGGATGGTGCGCTACTTCAAGATAATCCCACTGTTAACGATAAAACAAAAGCCGTCCCGGAACTGAATGAAGGAAGACCGCGAATATCTCCAAAGAATTCTTTTGAACCACAGAAATCTCAAGAAGACTTAGACCCTTCAGTGGTTTTATGTGCTAACAGCAAGACTGATGACAAGATTGAAGATCCTGAAACTACCGGTCAAAAGGACCGTCCCCCAGACAATGTTCAGCAGTTGCCAAGCTCGTCTCCACCAAAACAATGTAAAGAAAATACCACTATTCTCACGTTGAAGCCTTGGGCGTATCATGAGGACAAGCTATTACTCTCAACGTGTGAAGCAGAAGAAGCAATTGAGGACGCTTTTGACAAATTGGAATCTCTACTACCTCAGCGAGATCGTACAGAGGTAATTCCATAAATTATTGATAAGGGAAAGTTCTCCATCTTAAAATGCCCCAATTTTTACAGATCGAAAGCCGTTGTGTCGAACTCATCTCATTATTGCAACAACGTAACGTCAAAGCCGGTGAATGCTCAGAATCTCCAAAGACGACAAACCCTTGAAGATAACTTGCCTCAATTTTCAACTGCTACTATATTTTAATGTTTGTACTTTCGTACTGTAGTCACGGAAGTTGCTATGCCCATTTTTAGTGAATTTTATTGCTATTGAAAACCGTTTAACAACACGCTATTCGTTCCTGCTCAATAAAGCATTTCGCGTCAGCAAATTACAGAAGCCAATTTTTAAGTAGGTTACATTTACATTCCTTCACTGATAACGTAACGTGGGACAAGGTATCTGCGGTTTGTCCAATTCAATCACAATTTGCGAGAATGAATGCACACACACCAGTATCAAAATGCTACTCGGGATTGAATAATCTCGACACTATTGACGATGAGCAACGAAAGCGAAAATTGAAACGACTCATCGATTAAACATTTAGCCTGCCAATGCCTGATGCTGCTTTTTTTGGTTGAGTAACTGGAACAGCGTTGGTGTCGTCTGCTTGTGTCTCTCCTCGCCTCGCCTCTTTTCCATTCGGTTTTTCAGTGTTTTGTTTACACGGAGTCAGGCTGACCGTCTTTAATATTAATTCCGAACGACTTTTACCACGAAATTTCGAGAGATTTAATTGTTGGGAGACTTGGGTAAGTGTGTAAAGGTTAGTCCTGATGGACATGTTGAAATTAATCGCAATTTATTCAACTTGTAGCAGGAGGATTTTAATTCGTCACAAAAATGGTGTGGGGGTTCGTAACCTGTGGCCCTAATCAGGCACTCGTCATTTCAGGTAAGTGGTAAAACAATCAATTGTTGAGTTTGGACATTGTTTGTTGTTATAAACTAAATTCGAGTGTTTGATGATTCCATAGGATGTTGCCACAGCAAGCCATTGTTGGTTGCCGGTGGAAGAGCCTTCGTTTGGCCCATCATCCAACAAGTCCAAGAGTAAGCTCAGCTTTTATTCTTTCTTGTCCAATTTACGAGGTTTCAGACAGAGTAATTGTTATCATGCCATAATTCATAGATTGCCATTGAAGACTATGACACTGCAGATAGAGTCAGCAAAGGTGTACACTAGTCAAGGGGTTCCGATTACCGTGACCGGAATCGCCCAAGTGAAGATACAAGGGCAGAATGAAGAAATGCTGATGAATGCTTGTGAACAGTTTTTGGGAAAGCAAAGCATTAAGGAGATAGAGAAGGTTGCCTTGGAAACGTTGGAAGGTCATCAACGAGCCATTATGGGTTCTATGACTGTGGAGGTAAAATGAATGTTCAAGACTTCGGGAGGGTCAGTCAATCATCCTTTAATGGCAATGGCATATGTAATTTTCAGGAGATTTACAAGGACCGTAAAAAGTTTTCGAAAAATGTTTATGAAGTTGCCTCCGCGGATTTGATGAATATGGGGATAACCGTCATTTCGTACACCCTTCGGGACATTCGGGATGACCAAGTACGTTCATTTATATATATGGAAACAGTAATTTAGAACTCCACTGTTTTATTAATTGGCTATTAATCAGTAATGAGTTGCTGTGATTCGTACTAATTAATTTGCTTTGCGTGTCGTAGGGTTATTTACAAGCCCTGGGTATGGCACGAACGGCTGAAGTGAAAAGGGATGCACGCATAGGCGAAGCAGAAGCCCAAAAAGATGCCCAAATTAAGGAAGCGTTGGCCGAGGAAGAAAGAATGGCTGCAAAATATGTTAATGACACCGAGATTGCAAAAGCCAAGCGAGACTTTGAATTGAAAAAAGCTGCTTATGATCTGGAGGTTAATACAAAGGTTCGTTTCCAATTTATTCAATGGCACAGGGCTCCATTCATTGTATATAATGCAATTAAACGCTGTACCTTGATTTTACAGAAAGCTGAGGCAGAATTGGCATATTCCTTGCAGTCTGCTAAGACCAAGCAAAGAATTGTGGAAGAAAAGATGCAGATCAAAGTTGTTGAACGACAGCAAGAGATTTCAATTCAGGAACAAGAAATTCAGAGACGTCAAAAAGAATTGGACGCCACTATTCGCCGTCCTGCGGAGGCAGAGAAATATAGGTATTTTAATCTTGTCCAATTCTTTCCAATGGTTTGTTTGATTACTGAAATGAACGGATCTTAGAATGGAAAAGATAGCAGAGGCACACCGAAATCGAGTTATTCTTGAAGCTGAAGCAGAAGCAGAGTCTGTACGATTGAAGGGGGAGGCTGAAGCTTTTGCATTAGAAGCTCGTGGAATGGCTGAAGCAGAGCAGTTGGCAAGAAAGGCTGAGGCATACAAGCATTATAAGGAGGCCGCATTGGTTGACATGCTTATGGAAACTTTGCCTAAAGTAAGTGTAAAGAAAGCCTTAAAGTTTCTGCAAAATTTTGTGACGAATGTTTTTATACTATCCTTAGATTGCTGCGGAAGTTTCGGCTCCTTTGGCACAAGTGAACAAGATTTCCATGATCAGCACTGGAGGTGAAATTGGAACATCAAGATTGGTCACTGAAATTTTGGAGAGCGTTCTTCGCATGCCTCAGCTTGTGTCTTCAGTGACTGGAGTTGATATCACGAAGTGTGTCACGTCCAGAACTCCATAAGGACAGACCGAGACCGACGGACTCTATGGAACAAACAATGCTTGTGGAATTCTTTGACTATGCTTCAAGCTTGATTCCAGTATTTTGTCATTTTTGTCACATCTTTTACTCACGTCAAGATATTTTCCTTTTAATGAACTGTACGCTGCCTGTGAAGTGCAAGTGACGATGCAATATGTTTAAACACTAAATGTATGTATATTTTTTTGTATAAGGGCTTTTGACTATGTTTCTGCTAAAATTCCACTTTCCTGTCAATGATGATACCTTAATAAATCTTTATTTGTGTTGTCTAATAGAAGTTCCTATAATTTTTTAATATCACAGATTGTATCGTTGCAAGCTTTGGCAAAACCAACTTCGACCATCGCAACATTGCACCTTTAACGATATGCATTGCATTACATTACGAATACACCGCATGGGTCGATGAGTATAACCATCGGTGAATAATTAGACTTTAAACATTACTTTTGCCAACATAGTATTGATGTTTCACACGTCGGAACCAAGAGGACGACGAAGGAATGGTGAAACGTATACTCCTTACTCTAAAATGAATGTAGGCAAAGACAAGCAATGCAGCAACCATGATGTAAACTCCACCAAAAAGCCAGTAATCTATTCCGCTAAAAAATCTCGAATTAGACATCATCCTCCCTCCTGCAGAATAAATACGGTCCGTCGATGGTTTCACATGCACTAGAGTCCTTTCGGGTTTAGAATACATATTGAGCAAATATTCCAGCACTTCGGACTCGTCGAAGACATTGTCCTTGTGGTAGCAGTCAGAGCATTGTGAATCCGTTGGAAACTGAGTCTTCGGGAATCCGGGATCCTCACTCAAGGTCCCTTTTAACCTGTACGACAATTCGGGATGTAAATCAAAGTCAGGAAGAACTACAATGCTTTCTTTATGCATTACCTTTTGTTGACTTTATTATGTGCCTTCCATAGCCATAGTACTTGATCTTTCATTGGAGTAATCATTAAGGCACCATCGTCAGCAACCATTTGAGAAAAGTGATTTGAGCATTCTTTGCAATCAAAAAAGTTCTTCACAAAACCATGGATCCCGTCCAACACTGGAAAGTCCTATGAGACAAACGATGATCATGGTAAACTATCTTTAAAATTTGGGCCATCTCTACCCTCTACCTGTTTCTTGTCGTAAGCAATTATGGTTAACGTATGGAACAAGGTCCAAAGGCTACATGTGTATCCACGGCGTCCTTATGAAATCAAGTTTGATAATGTCGTTTCAGCATTATCAGGAGATTGCTTTGGTTACCTGGAACTGTTCCTTTGCAATTACCCCACGTATTCACATCTATGTCCCAAGGGTGAAGTTCATTCTCCAGCTCAGATAGTTTGTCCATGTAAGTCGTGTCCTATCAACGAACAATTCAAGATTACCATTGTGAGGGACTAATTGTAAGTTTCACAGTTGTTGGCTACTTACATCAAGTTCTTGCAAAGGACCCAGCCATGCACCCAGTTTAATAAAAAATACTGTTAGTTCCCGGCGATGAGAAGGAAAGAACTCCGATAGAATGTGAATGAAGTTTTTCAGCACTTGTAATTGGTCCCCACTTATCTTCTTGAAAAGTCCCACTTCGTTACGTAAAGCATTTCGAACGGCGTGTATTAAGTCTTCCATGCTGACTATTTCAGTGCTCGTTGTCGGTTCCTCGATTATGTTGGCTATGGCCTCCTCTTTCATAACTTTTACTTCTGACTGCACTTTCTGATGAATGTTTGAAGTCGATGTCAACCTGAAATGAAAATGCATTGCATATGGACAACTGCTCAACTTCAGACTACTCTTGTTGTATCCTCACTCTTCTTTTGGAAGGCCAGCAATATTCATGACACTGTCAATCAAACTTTTCGCGATGTCTTGGTTCGTTCCAAGTAAAAATTTCCCTGACAACATGTTTGGGCGAACATATCCTGCAGCTGGCCACCCATCCAGATTTAGCTCGGAATAGAGTTCATTTTTCACTGTAAATCTAAATACAGTCACCGACGGGAATTTACTGAGAGTAATTCCGATATCTTTTCCTAGGAAAGATTTTTCAGCTTCAAATACAACGACAGCCAAGGAAGGAAGGTCTTTTGGTGGTTTAACAGCCTTTGTAACATATTCCCACACCGATTTGGAGTTCGGAACTGGGATCCTTGCTGGGTCCTGATCATGAAATTTTTCCAAATGGGGAACAAGTAAATTCATAACACTCCGTTTCATTTCTCCAATATTTTCGTCCTTTTCAACTGCTTCTCCACGGAACAAGTCTTTCTCTTCCTTATCCCCCACCATTTTCTAAAGTCAAACAATTTCTTGTCAGAACAATGGATACCTTCTTCAAAGCAGAAAACATACCGTCTTATTCATAGGTGAAAACGGAGGAAAAAATCGTAACGAAGGATACCTTGAAATAATAAAAATACCAAACTAAGACCAAACCAAAATTGAACAGGTATATACGCATGTACCCCATGATTTCGTATTCACGGCAAATTGCCACATTATCGTCATCAGCACAATCTAGTCCTGCTATGACAAGAGTATTCTGCCAGTCTAGGATACAGTAGAACAACTGTCAAAAATAATTAATTTCATAGCCAAGAGATAGTTTAATCGCATACATTGAAGATCCAGGCCAAATTGTTTCCACTTTGGGGCAAAATGAACGCAGTGTCCACACCAGGATGAAAAAAATTCTACAACCCACGCTCTACTGGATCCATAAATTGTATTTTTAATCGTTGTGGCGTTTAAAATGTACACTTGATCTTCAGGGCCATATAGTGGCGTGGGGTCGCTCCGAAACATCCCCGCTGCCTCTGTCAGGGTAAAACTTGTCCATCCTAATCCTAACCAAATGAATAACCAAAGACAAGGCCGGCATCTTGTAAGTCTCTGGGACTGGAACGATTTTTTTCGTCCGGAAAGGAAGCACCATAGCACCATTTTCTGTGGGTGACGCTGTAAATTAACAAAGAAAAATTACAGTGGACCAAGGCTTATCCCATCTAAGGTACTTACCAATCTTTCTTCTCCTGATAAAGTTATCAACGCATTCTCAGACGGAACAATAGTTTAATTCACTTTAAATCAAAAGGTACTCAGTTTTCAGTGGTGGGCTTCCATTTACAAGATTTCACTTTCTGATTGAGGTAGCCACCGCGACTCTGGCCTTCTAAAAATTGACAAACATAATGTTATTATTGAATGGCTATTGTGATCCGGCTAATGCACCAATTGCATGACTGACAGTAGAATGGACACTATGTATTATGACCAAATACAGTCTTTAAGTTTGATTAAGGATAGATCATTTGGCAAAACACTAATGTTGTTGTTACCGCAATATTATTATTATGCATACAAAAATTCATACTCCCAATGTACTCCTCCTGTAATCTCAAGCCATGTACCATTTATAAAGCTCGGCATGAGAAAATTACTGGCCTCGCTGCTGTGCTTAGTTTGGTCATTCAATACTTTTCATTCGTTCGTATCTTATCGAAGCCAGCACCAAGCCAAATAATCATACAATTCTGAAGATACACGAATGGGCTACTTACAATAACTGGACAGGACTGGACAGCAGCAATTCAAGCCTAAGCCTTGTGAAAACACATGGATTGATGACTGTATAAATCCAGAGAACCAGTCGTCGTCATGGGGTACTGTGATAGTAATAAGGTCGATGGTGTGGATGATGGATCATCTCCGGTTGTCCTGGCAATCGCAAATTCGACTAGGACTTCGGGTATCTAATCACACACTGCAATCCTCACATCGATTGGCAAGGGTAGGGACCAGGCAGACTCCCACCTGTTCAATTCATTAACCAAAATTTTCATCAGTCGTCCTTGTCATTACGAGTCATATCAATTAAGACCAAGTTCACGAAGCATTTATTTACCTCGACTGACTTACACACATGCAATCCAATAATCCTCCTCTCGACTGATAATCGATACGGACGACGACACGCATAAGATAAAATTGTGTAATTAGGATTGCATTTGTTAGCAGCACTTCACGCTCCTTGATCTACACTACAAGACAGAGAACATACTGATTGATTAGGTGATAAATCCTTTCCTCGCTTCGTTGCCAGAATTGACTTGCCAAAACTTTAAACCCTCTTAAAAACAAATAAATAAATACATCAGCAGGATGGGATTTGGGGGAGGGATTAAACAGGTGTCAAAATCCTCAACCGTGGCTCTTGTCTTATTGCACATTCACGATCTCTTTCGTAATTAATTGCTTACTTTTTTGCCTTAATCAACCAACCTGCTCTTCGTCTGATCCCGGTGGTGGTGGTTGAAGAAAACAGATGTTGGGGATGGTGGTGGTGGTGGTGATTTCCGATATTGCGGCATGAAAAGTCTGTTATGGATTGAATTGAATGCGATCCCCAAAAGTGTTTAACATCCCAACA
>JAQIWU010000275.1:0-29887 GCA_034696445.1 Isotomiella minor
ATCTTATGGTATCTGCAGGCAGATAGATAACCCTCGTCTATGTCTGCCCAAACCAAGCACCGTTAAATATATCTGCATAAAGCCAACTTTACATTTCAGAGCATTCCACACGTTCAATCCAGGAGGAGCCCCATGCCACGGACCAAAAATATAATACTTCTGTGCTGCAGTGTGCAAGTCTCTCTTCTGGTCAATAATTCTACCCGAGTTCTTCGTGTTAAAAAGGTTGTGAAGTTTCTCTGTGTGCTGGCAGTTCTTGGTTGTCTTTGTCCACGCTAACATCATTTCTCCCGTTCCTCTCTCTCTTTCTTGATTGAAGAAAAAATATATTTTGAGACAAGTCGAGTAGTGAGTGTGTGATCCTTCTTCTTATCCTCTGTTATATACTTCCTCTACTCTTCTGTGGAGGAAATGCGGACTTGATGATGCCGTTATTTGGGAAAAAAGACTCTACCAAGAAAACCAAAAAGGATGGGGGTGGTGAAAGTGGGTGTGGGGGGAGTGGACCCAAGCTGGAGGATAAGTTTGACATGAAGGACGTCTTGGGAACGTAAGACCATAGATCTGGAAACAAATCTATAGGTTACTTATCTAATTGATTCTTGTACACATTTAAAGGGGGGCCTTTTCACAAGTCCGTCTGGCCCAGAGCAAGGAAGACCCGAATGTGATGAACGCCATCAAAATCATCGATAAGAAAGCACTCAAGGGCAAAGAAGACTCGTTGGAAAATGAAATTAAAGTCCTCAGAAGGTAACCCTCTTGTTTTTATACTCATTCCCTTGCAATTATTTACAGAGCAGTGGTTCATTAAAAGTATTTGTAGTGGTGATATGATTAGTCCCCACACAAATCAAATCCATTCCCTAATGAAAGGATCACGTTCAAAAAGACTTTTCACTCTTGAATATTTAGTGCCTTCATGGCAATGCAATGTGCCATGTGTTAATAATCACTTTCACAAAGGACAGAGTTGGAGAGGAGAGAAAGAGAAAGTGTGGAAACCTTTGATCTTGCACCCAATCATTGTGTCCCTTGTTTTCCCCATCATCATCATCAAAGTGACACCTCATCTGTTGTTCTCTCATTGTTTTAAGCACTCATCCATTTATGAACTGTTTTATTTCCTTTTTAGTTTTTAAGACTGTGGTAAAACATAGTGAAAGCAATTTGCTTTTACTTTCCTTCCTTCGTCTTCATATATAAAAGCATTTTTCACTCTTTTAAAGTGACCATAAAAAATAATGCTCTTCTTTCAAAAGGTTTATTGGATTTTCGTTGCTTGTGGTAGTTCGTTTGCTTTTACTTTTAAGGAGATTTTGGCTTTCAACACAAGCTGGAAATGCAATATATATATATGAATGTGTCGGTGAAGGGATATAAAAAATGGGACGATGATGAGATTGGAAACTTTATGCTATTGGATTTGCTTCTGACTAAGTGATTTGTCCAATTCAATTTAATTGTCTGATTGTCACACGTCAAGAGCTCGGAAAGAGCAGCATTCAAAAGTGAGTGTGAAATTTTGTGTTGAAAAACATGAAACCATCATCATCATCATCATGAAAGCATTGACGTAGTGCAAAATCATAAATATTTTTATTACCACGGCAGCCTTGCGAATGTGCAGGTACAAGTCTGTAAAAGTTGAAGTAATCCTTTCACCATCATTTTTGAGGAGATGGGTGTTGTTCTGCATGTCATCCGGTTATGCATGGTTTGGTTGATGGTTGATAGTTAACAGGAACAGTTGTAGTAAAAAAACTCTCTTTTACTTCCAAAAGTTTTCTCTTTCAGAAATTAAGTTTTTATATACGGCCCTTTTGCCTTGTCCTTCTGATCGTGAGGAGGTGTGTAAAATCTACCTGATTTCAATTTATAGGCAGATTGTGAGAGGTGGGTATTTGCGAATTAATGTGTGCATTGTGCAAAATAGAATGACGTGCATTCGTGGAAGATGGATCGGAATGATGAGGAGGATGAGGAATAATGGGTGAAGAAGAAGAAGAAGAAGAATGTAGGTCAAAAAGTAAAGAAAAGCATGCTTTTTTGCACTCAAACTTTTTACAACTCAAGTTTAGCAACCGCACCTTCCTTTTCCTTCTCCTCTCTTCTTTTTTTTCGCGTACAAAAACAATATTCTGGGAGTCCGTGAGAAAGAGTGAGAGAGAGCTACTTTCTATTCTATGCCTGCTTTTGTGGGTTGGTTGGCTGGAGAAGAGTACAATATTTCTGTGAAAGATAGAAAGTTCAAGTTAAGGTTGAGAGAGAGAGAGAGATAGGAGAGAAGCCCAAAGACTGAAGTGAAGTAAGGTGGGCATTAGGCTAAGCTTCAAAACTAAGCTTTCTCTCTTCCTTCCTTCTTAAATTATTTTTCTCTTGTGTGTGTGCACACACTTTTGCAAATTGAGATTGAAACCAGACAGAAGGCAAAAAGAATCAATTTTATCTTGTATTCTGCCATGTTTGTCTGATGATGTGTGCATGTGCACGTGTACAAATATCTAAATTATTTTTGCATTTACTATCTAAATAAGTATGCTCAAGAGCTGAACCAAAGGGTGAAAGTAGAAATCTTGATGTTTGTACTTGTAAGTGTCCACTTGCTCTTCTTGTTTATACATCTACTTATGCCTATGCCTATGCCTGCAAACAAACGCTGCCATTTCCTTTTACTTCCGACTATCAACTCTCTGTATCCCTCCAACACAACGCCATTGTTTGTATTCTATACTTCCTACCTCTCTTCTCCATACCCAACATAAAAAATCAATAAATATAGAGTTCTCTTTCACTGCATTCATTCATTCATACAGCCACTTAAATATATATACATAGCTATTTGCTGCTGGAACCTCGGTCTCTCCCTCTCTCTCTCTCTCTCTTTCCATTTCTTTCTGCTGGGTATTAAAGATGGGAGTAATCCTGTGATTATTTTTGTAGCTCTTCAACATAAAAAAATCCGCTTAACTTTGAACAAAGACTAGAAGAACCAGACTTATCTCCTCGTTTGTTACAACATTCAATATGAAAGTTTTGGAGTGGTGAAAGTCTATCGCAGAGAACTTTCTCTCCTTCAATAATGTACTCTTCATTTCATTTAATGCGAACACCTCTTCTTCCAGTCAATTCGCACCACTCAAATCACTTTTGTGATTAAAACACGCTTTGCTTTCTCCCAGAGTGATGTGAAGGTGAGTGTGAAGCGCGAGTGTATAGAATCAAATCCAAGTTTGATAAAACTAGGGGAAAGTTGTCACGTCGTTTGTGTGTGTGTGTATGCCTTTAGGAATCAAACTTTTCGTTTCGTCTTGTCTTTTGTTTTCGAAAAGGAAACTATCTTGCTTCATCAAACATTGTGACTAATATCTAAAAGTATGGCGTATTCGTGTATTCATTATTCCCCACCAAATGAACAGGGAACAGGCAGGCAAGAGCTTCACTCATTTGTTACCGCTTTGGAATTGACAAGGTTGCTTTGTAATTAGGGTCCTATAATACTACCACACACGTGAACTTTGAACTATTCATTTAGTGTGACGTGACAAAGGAATTGTGTAATACTTTGCCCATGGTGCACCCAGGTCGTGGCATTGACTCAATAATAATGAGGCCACACCCACTGCCTCTGCAGCATTCAGCAAGTAGGTACAGGGGAGAATGGGTAGAACTGGTAATAACGATAATTACTTTTCCGCGTGGTGCGGTGGTGAAAGCAGAGAAGAATGGTGGTGATGTTGATGATCGTAATGATGACCACACCACAGATCTATATAGGCATCATTAGATCGGACAGTTAATTAACTGCCCTCAAGAAAGAAAGAAAGAAAGAAAGGCTGATCCTCTCTACTGATGTCTGTATAATATTTTAGGAAAAGGGCAGACACGTAGGTTTGTGCGGTACTGCCCAATGGCTAAGTAAATGTTGCGCTGCTCATTAAGATTATTGATTCGGATTTCGATGGGATTGAGAAGGAGTAGAGAAGAGAGGAGAGAGAAACCCAAAGCCTCGGCACAGATTGTCTACAATTCGCTGAAACCAACGTAGGTATACTTTCTCCTTGTCGGAGTATTTATGATAAGTTGTGTTCCTTGAGAGAATGTGAACCTTGTTCTGCTTCATTTACTTGAGTAGATGAACTTTGCTTAGTTATTTATTTATTTATTTAGTGATTTCTACTAGAAGCCTCGTCTAGTCTTTAGAAAGATATCGTCTTGACAAGCAAGTCAGAGGAAACCTACTTTGATACTATAGGGTCTTAAAGATTACGCTCTGAGGAATTGGAGAAAGTGAGCATTTCAACTCAACTTCAAAACGAGGGTACGTATGAGATGAGGTGACATGACATGGATGTTGGTTCAAGCCGAGTCAGAATTATTATCTTTACCTCGTGTCTCTCCAGTCTTTCACCATGTCATCATCACTAGAACATGACTCTGCATAAGCACAATATACACTTGACTCGAGCCTTTTATTCATTCATTCATTCATGCAGGTGAGGTGAGTTAGTGAGTTCAATCCAAGTCCTTAGCTCCACTACTATTCATTCATTTGGCTCTCATATAGACAATGCCAATATGTAAATAACTAAATTCAGAAATGTCAAGATTTGATATGGCTTGCGGTCGGGTTCACTCTGCCCGCCTATAAAATAATAAAATCATACCAACTCAACCATGACATTTTTAGCCTTTCTATCCTAGGTTTTCAATTCATGCATGAGGAGGAGAGGACGTAGCTTTCTTTGCCTGCCTCATAATTTATTTATTTAACAAATTTTACGCGTGTCTGTTACATCAACGACACTAATCGCCATATGCACGCTCAGCAGCACTCAATGATGATCATGATCGCGAGAGCATAGAGCAACATGCTATCTATTAATGAAAAGTATATCCGCATCATTTTTTAATGCCCTTGCCCACTTCTACTAAACGTTGATGGCCGTTTTACTAATTCACATGTGAATCATGATAAAAGCATATGGGATCTTGCTAAATACTCTTGTTCTTCCTCCCTTTCTTTCTTTGAATGAATGTCCTTTTGAAGTTCTACCAAAGACGCCGTAAAAATGAATTTGCAAAGGAGAGGAGGAAATCACCATCACCACCACCACCACACAATTCACATTCATTCACCACATACCGCAAATTTAAACACATATGACATGGCCGTAAAGTGGGCCACGTTGCGTTGTTGGGTAAGTGAAGAGAGACGGAAAAAGAAAGAGCGTATAGTCGTCTGTATTATAAAGAGAGGAAACCATGCGGCGTTCTCCTGCAGAGAGAAAGTCACTAATGCGAAATGTGTGGGGAAATTTGTGCGGTGCTAAACTAAACTGTACAAACTCTAACTTCACTCACTCCACCCATAGCAGGCGAAAGGAAGGAAGAAAGTAGTAAGCTATATAATCTGGGCGCACGAACGGGCAGCTAAGCCAGTCCGTATTTATTGTAAGGGAGTGAAAGCGGAGAAAGCAAAGGAGAGCAGCAGCAGCAGCAGCGAGATCTTGGTTTGTGATCGATACTCTATGGCATGGCATGGCATAGCCCCTCATGTTACGCTATGTTACATTACGTTTTTAGTGTGCCAGAGAGAGGATATAGCCTCCATCCAATCTTTAACTCCGCTTCAGCTGGTCCGAAAGAGGAGTGTACTGCTTTCCCCAACGTCCCACGTGCACTTAGATACTTGTCAAATGTGTCGTCCATCCGCAATTATGCATGGAATTAGGGACGTATAGTGTCTTACTATGACGCTTTTACACGCCCAGGCTAATTGGATTTTGAGTTCTCGCAGTTCATCTCACCATGCTGTTAATTAGGTCATTAATGCTGCAACAGTCCCGACACATATTTGGTTAAAGAACATTGTCGCCCATTGATCTTCTTTGTCTTTCTTTTTTTGTCTCGCATAGGTAGATTGAATTTGAATCGGGTGAAAGTATTCATGCGTAAATAAATAAGAAAGTTTGTGGTCTTATGAGTAGCCTCAATACCCGTCCAATTTGGCGTTGTTTGAAAAAATTATAGGACATCATGAATTTATTGTTCGGTACTTAACCAGTCCGTATGTGTGTGTGTGTGTGTTGACCCGTTTATTTATTTATTTCTGTCTGTCTATTGCGTATCTGTATTCATCACACAAAAATAAGCCAAGACCATCAAACAAGCCTAAATGGCAAAGCAATATAACGAGAAGGTTGTTTGGGTTGGTTGGCTTGGTTGGAGGAAATGAAAATGACTCTCGGCTTTTTGGAATCTAACCCTGGTTAACGAGTTGCCTTTGACTGGATGCTGTGATGTAGTGACAGCCTGTTAGTTAATTAGTCAGTCGACTGAACAACAAACGAAATGAATCAAATTGAATTAAATTGAGTTGAATAGAATACAGTTTTGCCTCCTCCAGCCAGCATCATGGCTAAAGAAGACTTACCGTGTATGTGTGTGTGTGTGCACAAGCTCAAGCTTTGCTTTACTTTACTTTACTTCAGCCTTTTCCTTCCTCTCGGCTTGTCGTCTTGTCTTGCCTTGTCTTTTGGAGTTTGTTCAAGGAAATTAAATTGAGTGAGGAGAGAAGGAGAACGAAGAAGAGGAAAGACAAGATTGAGAAAAAAGGGAAAAGAAAATTAAAATCCCAAACACAAATTCAATCTGCTTTACTTTCACTTTACTCTAGACTTTTTTCCTTGCCATTGTTTGAGCCTAAGCTGTATATTCACTTTATTTTTTAGAGGGAAAAGTGAGAGGCAACTCAGTTGATTGGCCACTTGAGTGTGTAATTTATTTTCAAGAGTGGGAGCAATTTTATTGTTTTAAATATTCATGAAAAAAATCTAAAGATTGCCACTACTGTGACCTTGAATCAAAAAATTGATTAACAGCCATCATCGGAGGAAAAAGTAAAAGACAAATTGACTGTGTCCCATGTCAGGGAATCAATTTGCTGTTTTCAATTTATTTCTGAGGCGTCAACTTAAAGTTGAACACCAAACAGAATTAATTTTTGAGCAATATTGAAAAATTGTCCCTTCTATATTCTCATTAATATCAAGATCATGTAAAGACTGTCCCGACATATCTAAATTCGTGTGATGGTTGCTTCGTGGTCACGTCACTAAAAGCAAAAATCCTCAATACTTTACATATGCAACAAAGAATGGAGAGATTCTTTCTCTCTTTTTCATGCATCCTTGAGGAGATGAAGGAGAATGAAGAAAGCTTATTCCCTTTGCATGCATGCCTCGATACAAAAGTAGACTTAAGCAGCTTTCTACTACATACTTTCTCGAATGCAGGGCAAGAGTTTCATTCGCTAATTTCAATCCTTGCTGGACATTTCACACATTTTCCATCCTCACATAATGTGCCCGATAACTACTCTTTCTCACTTGACGCTGAAAAGCAAAGTTTGAAATGAAAGCAATTAACCACACTCTCTCTCTCATTTTCATGGGCTAGAGGAAGAATGGAAGCTTTGATTGCCTTCCATCTGGACTGGTGACTCTTTCAGGCTAAATAGTACTATACTTAAGAATGAATGGAGCAAGAGGACGAGAGAAGGGTTTGATGATGACGCACTAAGAAATTGAATACTGATTAGTCGCACACAAAAAAAGCAAAGTTTCTTTGAGAGTATTAGTTATTATTAGCAGAATGAGAAGGAATACAATCCTTCCGCGACCTCGTTACGTGTCCTTCTTTTTTATTCCATTCCACAAGAGAGATGTTTTATTGTTTGGTCTCAAATCTGCATACCTACTTTCCCAGTCTAATCATACTTAAGTTTATTGTTGGGTGCCACACTTGATGACAAATCTTTTCTCTCTTTTTGCAGACTGAAGCACCCGAACATAGTGCAGCTTTTGGACACCTACGAGGATAAAACCAAATACTATTTGGTGATGGAGTTGTAAGGATTGAACTTTTACTTGTGCTCAGCATAATTGATGTGTATATTTGGATTGTTTGCAGGGTGACGGGTGGTGAGCTGTTTGATCGTATCGTGGAGAAAGGTTCTTACACTGAAAAAGACGCAGCAGACTTGATACGGCAGGTCCTGTTAGCTGTAGAGTACATGCACGATCAAGGTGTTGTACATCGCGACCTAAAGGTACAAAAAAACCAAAGCCCACTTAAAAGTTAGAGTGTGAAGTGAAAGTCAACTTTTGTTTCTTTCAAATTTTGTCCAGCCTGAAAACTTACTGTACTACAGTTCAGACGAAGAGAGCAAAATAATGATAAGTGACTTTGGCCTGTCTAAGATGGAAGACCAAGGTATCATGGCCACCGCCTGTGGCACTCCAGGATACGTCGGTATGGGCGACACCATAGTCAATAATACCAAAACATTTTATGCATTGTTGTTCAACTTAAAACTCATGTCCTTTTATCTCGAACAATGTAGCGCCTGAGGTCCTGGCCCAAAAACCGTATGGAAAAGCTGTGGATGTTTGGAGCATAGGTGTGATTTCTTACATTCTGCTCTGCGGCTATCCTCCGTTTTACGATGAGAATGACGCAAATCTTTTTGCTCAGATCTTAAAAGGCAAGTCTGTCATGCGAAGCTATGTATGCTTGGGAGTATTTTGTGACCTTTCTCTTTGATTGCTTTTAGGAGAGTTTGAGTTTGACGCTCCATACTGGGATGATATTAGTGACTCAGCGAAAGACTTTATTCGGATGTTGATGTGCGTTGACACCGATAAGAGATATACTTGCTCGCAGGCCCTCGAACACCCATGGTAAGTCAGTCTTATCATCGCAATTTACGTTCCGGTCCAAGACATAGATAACTGATATGATTTGATGGTGTAGGATATGTGGAAATGCTTCTAGTAAAAATATTCACGGCACTGTGTCAGAGCAACTTAAGAAGAACTTTGCAAAGTCTCGTTGGAGGGTAAGTGTCACCTCTTTTGCTTTCTCCATGTGTCCCTTGACTCATACCGTTCCTTCTTTACAGCAACTAATGCACGCAATTGCAATGGTTCATAAGATGCAAAGATTAGCCCTAAGTACCTCAAACAGTATGGATATCGAAGAGAAAAATAAGTGCTCCACGATTACAGAGTCGGAGGAAGTTGATGGGGCAGCTTAAAACCGGAAGGAAGAGGAATATATGAAACATCCTTTTTAATACTTATTCGTCTTCTGCTACTCTTTCTTTCTACATGTGTACACTCTCGTGATATTTAATTGGGTAAATGTAAAAGTATTCGAACATGACTTTTAAATCGTATAATCGTAAGTAGGCAATCAAATCAACCAGTTGAAAGAGTTGACAAGTGTTAGTATTACTAAAACAACATAGGTAGCAATTATTAATGAATCTCATCATCATGACACACTCTTACAACATGATGATCCCGTATAGCAACAGCAATTACCCCATGATATGATGCTTCTTTTTTTACTCATTATTACAATCCCTTTTATGATTTCATTACGTATGATGCCATACTGAACTTATGAATACCAGGTTTAATCGTTTTTACACAAATGCATTTTTTTACATGTAACTAACTAATCGTAAGTCAATCCGTGCGAATGGATAGGAAATGAAAGTGCCATATACTCTATACTATATAGACAGACACACGCAGTAGTGGGGGGCAAAGTTTTAATTAATATTGCTTCCGTAAATCGTACCTCAAGTCTAAAAGATGACTGTGTAGCTGATCATTCCAGAGTCTTATTACTCTTGTTTCCCCCCACGCAGAAGAAAATTCTTTCCCAACTTATTGCCAGCCAGCATCCACATCCAGTCTTTATAGATTAAAGAGAAAGAAAGTAGTGGAGTCACATTCAATTTAAAAAGAACGAGACTTTCCTTCTCGAATACATGACTTCTTGTGTGGGAGGACATCTAGATTAATTACTTTATGTATCATCTCCATCATCATCATCATCATTGAATTACTCAATATTTTTATACTACTTAATAGTGATCATATTTTGTAATTAATTGTGTCTCCATGATCTTATTGTATGTATAGCCTACTCCACACTCCTTAAATTCTCTTCATGCCCCATAATAACCATTTCGTGTCAGACAGTTTTTACATTTCTTTTTAATTTTAACTTTGATCTTGCACAAAAAACCTTGATTTTTAATCTTGTCTTCGTGTGTCAACATTTTTTGATGTTTTAAAGTCAAATAATATACGGGTGCGCTTTGTGTAGAGCTATGGGAAGTGGTTTCCATATACTCCTTACATCATGTACTGTACTACTAAAATACTTTAACTGTTCCACACTTCTTAATGTCTTAAATGAAGATAGGGTTATAGTGATGATGTCATTTGGGGCAAACATGGAAAACGATGATGATGTATCTTAGTAGAAAGAACAAAAAAAGAAAACTGTCTATGAAAAATAAAAATGATTGAATAAATCTTAAGTAACTCAAAATCAATATTCTAGAAAGTCTTTTCTATTCAATATCGATCAAACGGTTGTAGGAAGGAGAACGATTTGCACTTTTTTGAGTTTGGTTTAGACAGAAAAAGATGACTGAGTCTGGTGAAAGCGTGTTGAAGAGAGAGACGGTGAAATTTCGGTTGAAGGGTCCCCTCCCTGTTCACTGCTGCGTCCTAAACCCATCACCAGAGGACCCGATACTGAGTTCCTCTTCGGGGGCGAGTAAAGGGGTGGTCATTAAAAGAGCTGGCTGCTCTGTTGTGGACCTGGCCTTCGCCCAAAAGAGTTCTTTTGGCGAAATCGTATTCAACAATTTTTACTCCGCCCAAGTCTCCATTTATCTTAAAAGGATACTTGTCCCTCCCTCCTCAGGTAATAATGAGTCCAGGAAACGTGGGAAGAGTGGCGGCATTGAAGAGGAAGATGAGTCTAGCAGTAGTGACGCAACTGCCACCACCCCCACAACGGCCGCGATCGGGAAAAGAAATATTCGCAGGGTGCCTGACTACTCCGAGGTTCCCTGGGAGTTTTCCATCTCTAAGGCATTGATGCCTTGTCCCCACTTTGAGATGGGGGCACAGGATGCCTTTTCTATCAAGGCGACCGAGGTAAGCCATGAGAATGCATGTGTCGCCGGCACCTTCAATCAAGGGTCTCGGGTATATAGAGCAGGGTGGAGTGGAAAGATGTCGTTCTCGTGAGATTCGTCCTCCAGCAACCTTCATCGGTCTGGAAACAGTTCAGCATTCGTGACATTCTACTGTATAAAACGGCCGAGAACAACCCATCCTCATCACCATGGCCCACAAAAGCCAGGAGCAGCGACTTTGGGATGATGATGGGATTGCTGAAATTGAACACGTTCAAACTCTTGACAAGTGGGCAGGGGACGGTGGAGCCTCCCCCACTGCCCCTCGAACCAGGGGACAAGCCTAACAACCCTAAATAAATAGACAAATTGCAGATTACCTTCCTTCTGTCTCACAAGTGCCCTGAATGTGTTTGGTCATTGTTAGTTAGTTACGTAAGCATGGACGTGTTGTTAAAGTATAGGAGCAAAAAACAATAAGCTTTTGGTTATTTCACGACTGGGATAATCCCAGTGAATGACGCTATTTCAGACGCAAGTCTCAACTA
The DNA here is from genome assembly GCA_034696445.1 of Isotomiella minor. NCBI lineage: Eukaryota > Metazoa > Arthropoda > Collembola > Entomobryomorpha > Isotomidae > Isotomiella > Isotomiella minor. The sequence continues at coordinate 11,560 of JAQIWU010000275.1, forward strand.
TTTTTAACCATGCTTGTGATTACTCTCCTTCAAAAAATAAAATGAGAATCACCACTTTGCTCCATACTCCTTTGCTAAAAGTTGACTACAAAAGGCTATGTGCTCTGCTCTGTCGTGTTGCGCAAGAAAGTGGTTTTTCATATTTGAACTTTAGGAGAGAAGCGATGGACAAGTTTTTGTGCCTCTGTAAAATAATAGCAAAAGCAAACAACTGAGCCTACACATAAATACAAACAGCATTTTATAAGACTGGACTGAGCTAAATTGTCCCTATGGTTTAAACCTCTATGGAGGAACCTGCTTCCCAGGATGAACTTTTGTGGTTCATTAAATTCTTTTCGAGAAAGGGAAAGTATGTAAATTCTACAGTGGTCCAGGACTGGAGAGCGATCGTCTTTCTTGTCTGTCTGCCCTGAATTCATGTAGGGAAAGAAAATGAAAGTTCTTGGATCAGCGTCCTCTGACTATGCTTTGGCCTGTTAAGCCCCCAAATAAATGCCAAAAGTAAAGATGCAACAAAATAGAATGCAGAATGCCATGAAAACGATTTGGATCCGTTTCTTCTGTGGGGAATTCACTCTCTCCAAAAGAAATAATTGACTGATAGCTTTGCAGACGAACAAATAATAATTGGTCCATGTTTTCATTCCTTGTCTTTTTATATGACGCATTTTTTTCTTCAGAAACCACTCTTTTTACAAGCTTAAGATTACATACAAAACTTGTTATCCAGCATAGCAATTGTAATAACAAAAAGTAATTTAACAATACTTTCAATCCAACCATGCTCCAAAAATGCACACACACACACACTCACACATTACACACACAAATAACAGACATGCATTCATATGCACATTCACAACAATGCATACAACCACACTACTAAATACTTGGCTCATTTTTAAAATGCATGCCTGGCTTATTTGAATGCTTGTGAAACCCGATGAGCTAAATAAACCAAGTTTAACTTCAAAAGTTGCAGCAAGACAGACAAAGAGAGAGAGAGAGATACAGAGAAAAGTTTTTTACTCTCTTCCACTTTAATTCCGAATCTTTCAAGGTTAACCACTTTTGGTCGGATTTAGATGGAATTATTATTATTGCAGGACAAAAAAGCAAAAGTGAACTCAAGTCAAACCCCCACTCTTTCGTCTTCTTCTATCTTTGCTAAGTTATGAGTCAAGTGCTTGTGCGTAAAAAGAAAGAGAGAGAGAGAGAAAGAAAGACAGAAATTTTTGGATACAGATTAGCCAGGCACAACAATGTGCATGCATGCCAACATTGCATTCCATAACTCTTTTAGAACTGCTTCTTTAGGATATAGTATCTACATCGTATATCATTGTTGCCTGAGAAATCTATTAAAAACTGAGATGATTCATATAATAGTAATAAATGCATGAAACAATACTTGGGTATACATGAACAGGAATAAATAAAATAAATACGGCTTTGTATAATAAATATAAAACTATTCGGGAGGAGACTCTAGTATATCTCTATCCTTTTAGTAAATGCACTGTTCGTTTCTTCAAATACAAGTCACTTTCACTTTCTCCCCACAGACTTTTTACCACTCTTGCTACTGCTTGAGTTGAGACTCATCTTGGCGACATTGTTGTTGTGGTTGTGCTTGTTGTTGGGGAGTGAAAGATGCTGTTGCTGCTGCTGCTGCTGGGCTTTGATCCTTTGTCGTTCTTCAATCTTTTGACGAAGGGTTTGCAGGGTGAAGGGAGAGGCCCCTGTGCCCGTCCTCACGTGTCGCCCTGTCATGGCACGAGGTGCTCTTTTGCTATTGTTGTTGTTGCTCCCGGTGGAGGTGCTCGTGTGGTGGAGGGAGGAAGGAGGGAAGCCCTGGTTGGAGTTGTCCGAGTCTCCCATCATCATCCCTCCGATGCCCAAGCCACTTTCACTCAGGGAGGCTGGAGAAAGTGGGGACTGGCACTTGCTGTTCCTCCCTCCTCCTCCTCCGTAGCGGGGAGAGGACCCAAAGTACGCGTGTGGCGGGGGCTGATGATGAGGGTGGACAAGGTGGTTTCTCTGTAAGAATGGAAAATATAAGAAGAAAGCGTCTCAAAGTGCCCCTATAAAAGAAAGTGAGATCAAAAGTACCTTGTCACTTTTAGCGTTGTTGGGAGTGGAGGACACGGACGCAGATGGAGGTGCTGGGGTAGAGGCGTTGTTGCTACTGTTGCTGAGCTGAGGCGACTGGATGGCATACTGTCTAAGGATCTCTTGCGTTTGGAAGCTTTGCAGGATTTGTGAGTAGTAGTACAACCACGGGGGAATGGCCGCCCCCTCCCCAACCTGCTGCTGGTGCTGTTGTTGAGCCTGAGCCTGAGCAGTGGCTGCGGCTGCCATGATATTTTTAAGTACCCCTGAAGGATCCCCTCCACCTCCACCTTGTCCCTGACTTGCAAGGAGGGCAGAGGTCAACTGGAGTTGCATCATTTGCTGTTGGTACGTCTCTGGGTCAAGGCCCAGGAGGGATGCTGCTGCAGCCATCTCATGGGCATGGGCAGCCGCAGTGGTGGCGGAGGAGGATGAGGATGACTTGGAGACTGACTTTGAGGGGATGTAGGTGTGAGCAGGGAGGAGTGAGCGGTGCGGTGGCGTTGAGTTGCCCATCATCATCATCATCATGTCCTCCTCATCCTCCTCCAACAACTCTTCCTCCTCCTCCTCCTCGTCCTCATCCCCTTCGGAGCAGGGTCGTCCTCGAGAGGAGATGTGGTGGGGGAGGTGGAGGTGGTGGTGATGATGGTGTCTGCTATGGCTTTTGGAGGTCTTGATGAAGCTCACCATCTCTTCCAGTCGAGCCCTCTTGGTCGTGAGGAGCTTCTCCGTTCCCCTTCTGATGGTGGGTGCTCCTCCGGCCGTTGCGGTTACGGACGTGGGATTGGAGGAGGCTCCTGCCTCTGACGGTGGTGGGGGCAGTTGAGGGGAAGGGGAGGAGGAGGAGGAGGTGGCGTCCTGAAGGGAGGGTTGAGACGGGTGGTGGTAGAACTTGGCATGGATAGTGGAGAGAGGGATGAGGTGGTCTCGCCTCCTAGAGGTCATCATGGCATCCTCCTCCTCCCCCGGAGAGTCTCTGAGGTGGAGACCAGAGTCTGGAGAAGAATTGTGAGAAAGGTTGAGCATGTCTTCGTCGGTCATCGTTCCCCCTCCTCTCCATCTCCCACCACCCCCACCACTGCTGCTCCCTCCACTCCCTCCGCTACTACTCCCACTTTTGACACCGACAGGAGGGGCCCCTGTCCCTCGTCTCCCCCTGGACTGGTGGTGATGGTGGTGTGGAGACGAGGAAGGAGTCCTGGACGTGGGAGGTGTGGGAAGGAATGGGTTGCGCAAAGGTTGTCTCAGCTCCGGACTAGCGGGTGGACTCCGCCGGTGATGATGGTGATGATGATGGAGGAAGTGGTCGTTGTTGAGGTAGTGATGCAGGAAGTTATTATTATTATTGTTGTTGAGGTGGTGGAGAGGAGGGAGGTGGAGGTGCTTCGTGTTGGGGTAGCGGGGTAGGTTGCGACTTTTACTGGTCGTGGTACTCAAGTCCATGGGGATGGGCGAGGAAGTTGGCACAGGGGCGGTGGTGGTGGTCGTGATTGTGGTTGTCTCAGTCTCGGTCATGGCTTCCTCCTCTTCCTCGTCAACAGACGCACTCCCACCACCCCCTCGATTCGAACCTCCGCTGGAGGCGTTGTTGGGGTTGGCGGATGAGGGCGGAGGAGGACCCAAATGTCTTAGAACCATCATGGCATCAACCCTATTTTTTTGAAGTTAGCAAGATTTGTGGCACGGGGCTTCTGGCAAAGTCGTCGTCGTCGTCGTCATCTCATGGCATCAGCTCATATCATGGCACACGCAGGAAGAGGAAGGCGTCCGGTCAAAAGAAAGCCTGGAAATAAAAAGACAAGAAAAGAATCATGGCATCATCTTCCACTTTTTTTTCCTTCCAAGAGGTCAACACCTCCAAACACATGTGGCCTTGACTTGTCCATGTGTGCATGCGTGTATGTATGTAGTCTAATTTGGGTTTAGAAAAGCTATCCGGTTCTGCAGGTATGCTCATCTCTGCTATCTCTCTAGCGATGTAGGTGGAGAGGAGAAGGCAACCTTTTCTTCTTTTTCTTCGTCTTCTTCTTACGCAACATTACGCACATCATCTTCCTGGCCCAAAACGAGTTGTTTTTTGGCTTTGTGTGAATTCAAATTCCATCGCATCGCATTTTATTTTATCTCTCTCCTTCTCCAATTCAATTGATTTTAGCCCGAGTTCACCTCATGACAGAAGGAAAACCTGTTTCCGCATCCCATCACATCTCGCACATCCACCTTTTCCTGTAATACGTACCACCACCATCACCACTGCACTCGACACCAGAAGAGGAGGATTGTGGCTGTGCCTCTAAATAAAACTTGCATGAAAAGAAAAGACTCGCGGGGCTTGAAGAAGGAGAAGAAAGATGCTGGTTTGGAAGGAAGGAAGGAAGGAAAGATTTTTAAAGCCATCACTCACGACGAACTATTCATGCAAGATGCCATTCGAAGAGATGAGATGCGAATTCCCTCCCACCCACTCGCCAACTAATAATATTCCTCCGCACAGTCGACTCTACAAACTCCCAGACTCAAATTAACTCCACCCTTCTTAAAAATACCAAACCAAACCAAACCAAGACCACAGAAGAGAGGAAGACTAATTGCCCTCAATGATGATGATGATGATGATGATGCATTCTCCAAATTACCACACTCTGCACTTTGTGTGCCTCGCTATGTAACATTTTGAGAGAAAGTGCATTTCCTGCATCATTCGTCTAACTCATCTTTAGGCTATGTTTGTTTGGAGAAAGCGAAGCTTTACAACTTCTAATTGAGATAGAATAAATAGTTGTAAGTAATACGGTGGTGTGGAGGTGGGAAGTTTGTTAATGTTCCACCCACACATACTCTCATAAACCAACAACAACTGTCACCCACACTGACCACCAAAGAATGTCACATTGCCCCAAATAACAATGCCCAAGCTGAGCATGAAGAAGGTAAAAGACAGAGACACTTCTTGATGATGATGATGCTGCAATAGATAAAAAAGGGAATGCCCACCCAAATCCAATCTAGCCTCACATTATTATTATTATTATTATTATGCACATCTTCTTTCTTGCATGAATATTTAGGATAAGAACGCTGAATCCTTCTTTTGGTTGCAACCCTTTCATTCATACATGCTTGTGTGTGCAGATTGGCCAGAAGAGGGTAAAATGGTGGTGGTGGTGGGACAGAGATAGAAGAGCTTTGCTATTATTATTATTATTTTACGAATTTGAATTGAATTGAGCTCTAGGAAGAAAGAAACCTGTTTCCATCCAAGTCTCTCTTAGCTTTTATAGAATCTAGAAATGACCGCATCTGGCCCAGCCTGGCCCCGTCATCATCATGAAATGAAGCTCTCTTTCTCTCTTCTTTGTGTCTTTAATAATAATTACGATACGTTCGTACGATGGGAGGAAGATGCATGCACAATGGAATGGAACTACTCTCCTCTATGACTGATAAAGAAAGGAGCATGACCTCTTAAAGCCATCATGTGTGTGTGTGTGTGTGCAATAATAAGACTTTTTCAGCCATCCTCTAAAATATTATCCCAACAAGTTTACAGAATTTTAGGTACCTGTCGCACTTCTTCTTCTTCCTCAACTTTCTTTCTTAAAAAATGCCCACACGTAACGCAGTTCTATAGGGACAGACAGACAACCTGCACTCCACATTGCTTTTATTTTTACGTAATGGAAAAGGAAACAGGTTAAGAATAACAGGTAATCTCGTCGTCATCATCATCATCAATTTGCAATCTGAATTCCTCACGCCACAAAACAAAACTGATGTAACAGAGACCGCAGCACCCGTGAATGATGAGTAATTAATCCTTCCTTCCTAAAATCAAGTCCATAAAAGAGAAAGCGGGGGTGGAGAAAGCATACTCCTCATGACGACGATGGGAGGCCTTCGGACTGACTGAGAAGTTTATATCGAAAAAGTTAAAAACCACGTGCTTCTTAACGTAGGTATGAGAGCCTACTGCTTATGTATCTAATGATCAAAAATCTATTTGTGGGTCAGAGACAATCATGGCGAGAGCCCTTTCCTGGCTTCACAAATGTCCCATGCAAACTGTCCCCGATCTCAGGGTTCCCCGGTAAAGATGCATGACTTTAGAGGAAAACATCCTAGGATTTGCATGAGGAAGATGATACTGTATAGTAAGTTGCAGGGCAGGTGTTTAAAAGATTTGACGTCGTCATGGAATAAATGAATGAGCTTAGGTTTTACGGTGGTTTGGTTGATTTGATGTTCTGCTATTTTGTGGGTTTGGTTGGAGGTTTGATGGTGTGAAGAAGAAGACCGTAATAATTTGATTTGTTGGAAATAAATGAGTCAGGTCGTATTTAATTAAGCGCTTCTAAAAATCCCCTAAACTGACCAAACTTCTTTCCTCCTATTGCTCCCTCATTTCGTCTATTCCCGTCTTGTAAAATTCCTACGAAATATAGTTACCAAATCTAATGGCTAATAGCACGCCTTTTGGCCCCATCCTCCTCCCAAAGCAGTAATATACAATGCAATGTCTTGCCAAGAATAGCAAAAAGGATCAAGCAAGATTCAAGATTCCTCGTTTCCAAGTATAATTTTTTGAGCCTTGTTTCGTTCACATGCATCATTCATGATGACGAATAGTATTCACTTTAATTTTCAGGTAGGCCACGTAACTCAACGTGCTTATTATTACTATTTATTATTGCCAAAACAGAAAATCCGGTTTGTGCTTTGCCACATTCTTTCTGTGCAACAAACGTTATTGTGCTAGCTTAGAATAGACGGACTGAAATCAGTTATTAATAATTATTCATTTTGAATCGTTAACATCAACGTTTTTTTGTATACCACACACACAAAATTTACATAGGCTCTATATTACCCGGTTAAAGCAACGCTTCTGCTTCCGGCTTTTCTTTCTTTCAAGTTGCAAAATTGTTGTCTCTTCTTGATGAGATTACGTGCCTCACAAATGTCTTTCCTTGCTGACTAACTTCTTTTACAAAAAATTGTAATAGGATTCATTTGTAAGATGAGGTCGTGTGGATGGAGTAGCAATAAATAATTGGAACAATTTTTTGTCGTTTGAAAACAATTTCCCAATCAGTCTCATCGCCTGCTTTGATTTGATCCAAAAGAATCTCATTTCGTGCACATTGCTCAAATTAAATATAACTTTCAGCCATTCATTCATTCATTCATGGCACACTTTCATAACTTTGTATAATTGTGTACTGTGGGCAAATATGTATAAAAAATTAATCAAGTGAATTGATGTAAATTTCCTAAAGGAGGAAATTGAAAAGTAAAATTTAAATCAAAGACGCAATTTGAAATCAATTCGAAAAGAGAGGAAATGTTTTCTCTTTGTAGAGAGGAATCCTTAGTCATTTTGCCTGAGCTCCATAAAATGTGACACTTTCATCAATAAAACATGGCTCGTCGAACGAAATGCGCAGATAAGCGTTATGCATTTCTTGGAAAACCAGACACGCATATGCAAGTACAAGGTAAAAGATAAGGGTGAAAGTGGAGCACACATGTCGCAATACACATAAGAAAATGGAAATGAAGAACCAAAAAAAGTATGCCTCGCAGAATCCCACTCTGCCCCTAAAGAATTGACGTTTGCGACACTTCAAGAAGAAGAAAAGTTAAAATTGAAAATGGGAAGCCCCCAAATTGGTGTTGTGTTCGTTACTTACTGTGAACGAACGAGTATCACAAAAGTACTGCGCATTTGCATGTGTGAAATCTGAAATAATGGATTTGATTTGTTGCTGAGCTACTTTTGAATTCAAATGAACAATTCTATTAGAATCTAAACAAAGTAGGCAACCTTACAACTTCTACTGCGCTGCGTATACTTGACTCTGCTTTGGATGGTTTGGGTACTTACTGCTAAATCTGGCTGGTATAGGGATGATTGGTTGGTGGTGGCATAAGGAATTAGAACGGCACTTATTTTGTCTGCCACTTGCTTACTTTTTATTGAATTGATATTAATATATAAATGTCGTCTCTGATAAACGACATCAAATCTTATTCGTGTAGTTGTTTGTTAGTCATGCCATGCCATCCCAAATTAGTCTTTATCAACCGAATAAAAGCTAGCAGAATAGTCTGATACTATTAATATGTCCCAACATTTCATTCAATAAAAAGCAGAGAAACACAATGAAGAAAGTAGAGTACCAACCACCAAAATTGAAAAGCGTTACAGAAAATCAATGAAAGCAGGTGTCACTGTGACTAAATGCTGCAAGCGAAGTAAATGCATTACGCTGTTATTGCGTAGTTATTTAATTTGTTATTTTGTGCTAAAACCGGAATTATGCATGTATTGACCAAGTGATATCTATCAAGTCAAACAACGTAATGAAATGAAACAAAGCAGTTTGTCGAGTACCATGAAATAATCTGTCTCTCTTTCAGCCTGCGTTGGGTATTACAGGGAAGGATTTTAAACAGAATCGATATCCAATGAGTCTCAGGCTGCCCCTGATATTGACCTGTTCGTAAATTAGAGTCTGAGAGTCTGTGAGTCTCTACCTACCTGAAAACAAAAACCCCTAACCTAAATATGACCAAATTAGGGATGAGTAGTGGACGGCATAATGCGAAATGAAATATAAAGTTGTTTGATATCACACACCACCTTGCATGAATAGGTATATATGAACGCAATTTTAATCCTACGTACGTTCATCTGAGTCAGAGTGCCTATAATTACCTCACATATAAACGAAAAGCTATCTAAAACTATTTCACTGCTTCTTCTTCTTCTTCTACCACTTTTTGTCTTCTTTTTATATCACCAACCAACCACCCTGTTGTGTGTGCATACATAGCCTGATCTATGACGCACTTACTCATTCCCTTCTCACAAAATGTATTATGCCACAGAGAAAATATTACACAAGGCATTAATTTACCATTTTAGCAAAAAGTTCAGGTTTTAAGAAAAGAAAGAGGCTGGGACACAGACTCACTCCTGCTTTATGCTTTTAATTTAAGAAAAATTTGTTTTTTGTATCTGCTTCATTTTATGAATTCCTCACGGAGGACTTGAAAATGTATTTCTGTCTTCTTTGATGATGACCAATAAAACTAATCAATGGATGACTGAAATAGGAAAAAGAATTCACAACTTGTGTCAGAACATACCATGGTTTTAAAATGTCTCTCTCTTGTCATCAGAAGAACGGTGTGTTGTTGAACCAAGCGTCGTCTTCTATTTTTTTAGGTGAAAAAGAAGAAACTTTGTTGAGGCGAGTTCAAAATGAAAGTATTTTGATAGAACTTTTTGATGGCACTCAAGTCACTTTTGATAGGCACAACTCATTTCATTTCAACGACTTGGAGAGATGGATTTTTCGGTGGCTTAAATGGATTTGTACAAAATTGCAAGAGAACCAAGGTTTAGTTGTAGAAATGGCACTTGATTATTTAGGAACTGTTAGCTTTATACGTATTTGCTATGAAGAAAAGGGGCAAAGTAATACTGGGGTAGGCAAGGATCCTTTCTTTCTTTCTTTCTTGTCTTCCTTCCTTCCTCACCGCACAAGTCCTCAACAAAGACTGACTGCTGGAGACACTTCACTTCCAGGTCCAATTCCTCACTTGGCTTCATCCTCGGTTGCTCTTCTCTGTCCTCCAAAGTAGTTTGCTCCCATCTTCAAAGGGAGGATGGATGGACGGTGTTCCTCCGTCTTTTTCAAAGCACTCGAAACTTTGTCACTTTTTGCAAAAAAATTATGAAATGGTCGTAAAATATGGAAAATGGTTCGAGTTGGAGTGAATGTGTCCGAAAAGGTGAATCGTATGTTGGAAAAAATTGAACTCGTATGGAGGATTTCTTTTGCTTGGTCTTGAAAACTTTACTCTTTTGTCTCACATGACTTTGGGTATCTTAATATCATCACGACATCCACACACGTTCTCGCCCTCACAAAACTAAACTAAACGCACTCGGTCAAGTCTGGCACTGAAATGAAGTGGTTTCTCATCAACAAGTTGTTTAAGAACAAGAACTTGGAAAGAAAGAAAGAAGAAGCCTCACATCTCTCTCTCTCTCACTGTGCATAGACGTAGCAGAATTAGCGCTATTTCCATGTGGTTTTTGGTCAGAGGAAGGAGCAACCAGCATGGTACCTTCAAGCAATTTTGTATGCAAGTCTTGAGATGAGAACGGCTTTGCTCTCCTTCCGGAGTATCCTTTTTTCGTTTTTCTGTGAAAATTAAAATTCATCTGCTATAAATATTTACAACCGTAGGTGAAAATATTTGCATCGCTTTCGCTTCCCTTCTCTTCTTTTTTTTGCAAAAAGGGCTCTCAAGCATACAATTCCTCTGAGACGACAAGTGGTACAAAATCAAAGCATTATTTGTTCCTGGCACAGTTCCACGAATTGATTGTTTGGTAATGCTGACGAGAGGACCAAGACAAAAGTCGTAAAAAAGGATAAAGAAAGAGGAGAGAAGTGAAATGGCGACAAGTCCTCTTTTCCTCTTTGTCGATTTTGCCTGAAAACATTTTTACGAAGAGAATCATAAAATAAAAGTGTAAGAGTAAAGAGCAATTAAAGTTCCTGGAAAACTAGAGTAATAAAAAAGTTAAGGCTCTTAAAATGCGCAAAAATAAAATAAAAAAATTTCGCTTTTGGCATGATTTGCAATCCTGTTTCTTTCATTAAGGTGGGGCCAAATGAGAAAATGGGTTGTTGGAATGGATCCGGACACATACCTACATAGAATGACCGTGACCCTTCGCAGTCTGACACTTGCTGTTTATTTATTCTCTGAAATCAGAAAGATCCTCTCTCTTTTCAAAGGAAAAGGAAAGACCCTTCGTTGAACTCGATCTATTTATATACCTTCTCTTCTTCAACACTTGTTTGTTTGGGTCGGTCTTTGCTGGTCTCACAGTCTGTGTCTGGCTAAGTTTAGTAACGGATCATGATGATGATGAAAAGGGGTTTAAAAAGGATTCATTCAAAGCAAGTTCAGGTTTAACGGGGAAGGAAAAGGTGAAGGTCATACACTCACAACAATCCCTTCAAGTAGTACTATTTTTAAACTAGTACAGGTAGGTACAGACAGAGAAGCGCGTACATAATAAGCGTGCCTTTATTTGTCATTCCTCTTATCGTTGTTTAACACAATGGTCGAGAGAAAAAATAGCTCCCAGAACGATGAATGAGAAAATAAATAACATTAAAAAATTAAAGAGGGGTGGAATGAATGGACTCTTTTCATCTCTATTCTATTACGAGAGAAAGGAGATTTTTTACTACGAGTCTATTTTTGTATACAACAGAGACTATCCTATCGCCACTCTGCACTTCATTGATTGAAAGGAAGTGAGGAAGGCAGATGAGATTGGAGATGAAGGCATGGGCATATGAATCATGACGTCGCGAAATCTCACCCTAAACCCCTCCCTTCCCTGCCTCCTTGTTGATATAAAAATAGACTTTCACCGCTACCCGAATGAGTGATTTCTCCGTCTCTTTTATTGATTACCTATGATTCTAATTTCGTAATTGCCCTGCACTTATAAAAATTGTGTCAGGCCATAAACAAATAAATAATTGCGTCTCTTGATTTTTTGTTGCTGGAGAAATGAAATCAATTCAATCTGTCTTTGTATGGAGAGACGAAAGAGTTGTGTCAGTCAAGGGAACAACGGTGCTTATAACAACCTGCAATAAAAGTCGATGATGGTGCTTATGGTGGTGATGGTGATCATGGAGAAGGAAGTTCAAGATCATACCTCTTTGCTTCCTCATTATAAATAACTCTTTAAGAAACTAACGGGTCTCAAGGTCCAGTGGACTGACAGATCATTGCACTTGTTTGTTTGTACGACTCGAGGTTCCTTTTTCTTTTATAATCCTCTTTCAATTTTATTGGTATTTTCTTTGTGCTTTGTGCACTGAGTAAAAATATACACGCTTGCTTATCTTGCAGAGAGCAATGAGAGATAAGGAAGGAAACAAAGACAAGTTAAGTTGTTGACAGATTTTGAGCATCATAAACTATGATTGATGATAATCGAATCGATATGAGCTCGAAGTTTCCAGAAACGGGACTGATTAGTTATCAAATCATCACAAGACGTTTCCACCAACTTTTGTTTCAACCAAATAATTATTTACATCATTCGCCTTGGAGTGGATGACATAAAAATGGAATGGAATATCGGACAGCAAAGAGAAGAAAAGATGACGCATGCATACTGAAACTTCACATTTTTACTTTTCATCTTTGTTGCCGAATGTGTGTGTGACAGAAAAAGGATGAGTTGTGGAATTCGTGACCCAATTTTTTAAGAGAGGGATTTTCTTTCATATTTCAAAGAAATGCGTTGTCCTTTTTGTTTTTTCTGACGCAGGTTTTGAGGAAAGAGTTTTAATATTTGACTGATTTCAAGGACAATTTATATTTACCGTCATTATTCATCCATTACAAAAACTTGACCTCTCAAATGATCGAGTGGACAATATCTACCTCTCTCAAGGTTTCAAAATTCCAAGCTTCTTCCACGATTTATGAAAGCTTAAAGAATTTACGCATCTCAGAAAAGTTTCCAAGTTTGTCACATGACATGCGGGGCAGGCTTTATCTTTGGAAGTGCAAAAAACCGTTAGTTTCTGTTCTTTCTGGAAAAATTCAAAAGTTGTGTATAGTAGGGTGCAGGATTTAGAATTGAAAGAAGAAAAGTTTAAAAATTGTAAGCTGTTAGCTTCTACTGTCTATGGCTGTTGCATATTTTTGCTTATGCAATAAGTTTTCACCTTTTCTTCACTGACCACCTTTTCCTTTCCTTTTGTTTTCTTCGTACCTGCTGTCATTTCAAACAATGGATCGGGATTTTCACGTTATGCAAGAAACTAAAAGAAACTTCTCTTTGCTATGCAAGAAATTGGTTCCTATTTATCTGTATTTACATTATTAGGCACTTGAAAGTTGTACAAAAAAGGGGAAAGGGTAAATCACTGGATTTGTATGATGCGTATTTTTATGCGGAAGGGCAGGCAAGGAACGAATGACGAAGGCTTTTGGGGATGAAATGAAAAATGATAAAAGCAAGCAAGCATGCACAATATGCGTGCGCTATAAAGAAAATCTTACCGGTTCAACAATGGAGAAAATCCATGGGAAAAAACAAGACGTGGAAAAGGAGAGATTGACTGGACCGTTGCTTTCAATGGGAAACAAAAGCATACGCAACAAATAAACTTTGTTAACCCTTAAAATGTGTTGGAGACCAGATGCGTGAATTTATGACACTACGCAATAGAATGTATAGCGTAACTCATTGTGTCATTTCTTCATTGCGTATTATGCCTCAACAAAACAGAGAATTCCAATCTCTTCCAGGGAACTGGAATGGGGAAAAAAGGGTGAATTATTGGAATAAATGGAAGGAAAGTAGGTCAGTCCAGGACCAAAACCCCTTCATCTTCCTCATCTGCCCCTCTCTCCTGATGCTTCGTCATTGTTATCATTGTTATTATTATTATTACTATTTTCCATCCATCACTGATTGTTGAGCATTATTCTAGAATTCTGCCTAAAATGTACAAAAAAAATGAATGCATGGGCTTCCTCTCATGCATCCCTCCTTGGTTGTTCAGTTCCGAAAACGCTGGATTTCTAAATTTTTAAATCCAGAAAACCTACTTTTTTAAATAATTAGTGGAAAACTAGCCAATCCTTGAACTTCTCTTTCCACGACTGACATCACTTTGTTTCTTTCCATCATTGTAGCAAGAGAATCGGTAACAAATTAGAGTAACGCGATACATTGTGCTAAAGGAAGTGACACGGATGAATAAAGAGTAGTTTGTAGTTGGAAGACGCAAGAATTCTAAAAAGTGCAATAAATCAATCTTCTTTCTCTCCTCCTCAACATTCTCATTCGCATAGAGAGCAGATAAATGGACAGCAGAAAAGAAAGAGATTTTTTATTCTAATTTAATTGTTCTCAATCTGAATTTGCAACCGATGCGATGCAGCAACCAACGAACTGAGATGAGATGAGGGAACCTAAACTAACAATTACAACAAAGTATAACAACCAAAATGATCAACATGATACTTAAAGTAGCACATTTCATTTTAATACAGGTACCCCTCTCTTCCTCTTTTTGCTAGGCAGTTGATGAAAAGAACGACAGAGTAAAATTATAAGAGTTTCACACTGCCCCACCAAAGCAGAGTCTTCGGGCCTTTTGGGCTCTGCAAGAAGACGGCCGCAGTTGCATAAAATTGGATGAGGAGATATACATTCATGTGATTAACAAAGTGCTGTTCTTTAAAAAGTGGTCATAATAAAAGATATATGCAGAAGAGGTTTAAATTTTAATTACAGACAAGACAAGTGTGTTTGTCACAAAAAGCAGAGCGAACTGTGGAGCTCTATAATGATAATGGTGTGACTGGCCAAATTCAAAGAGGAGATAATTTATTACCTCTTCCACTTGCCACTCAAAACAGCAGGACCAAAAGAGAGAAATTCATACCCTTCTTCTGTTTGACCAAATGTAATTTGCACTACTAAACGTGCTTTCTTTTTTCCTCTCTTCTGTCCGTCATGTGTAAAACGGTATTGATTCATTGCTTTGGGGCAACTTGGAACTCCCTGCTTTTTGAAACATGATGATACATTTATAATAGCCTGTTTATCCTTACCAAACTCTTTCATACATTTTTACTCTTATTCTTTCTGTGTCTGTCTTACAATTATAATTATTACCTTTTGCATACACGCCAAAGGAAGACAAGACTAAAGTAAAGTCCGACAAAGTTTTTTGTACTCCTATTTAGCATGTTCATGCGATTATTCGCTCTCAAATCAAAAAAAGCGTTTAACTTGTTTAAATAAAACTGCAACTTCTTCTTCTATTTTGCTCACATTGTACTTATAATAATAACTTAACTCTCTTCTTCTGCATAACTAACTGTACATTATTATTATGTTATCATGTGAATAATGCGAAGAAGGCTGCCAGTTTGAAAGGAAAGAAGTTAAGAAGAGGAATGAAATAGTAGTGTGGCAGGCAGCAACTTGGGACTTTTAAATGTTTCTTTGACATGTCCACTCCTTACCCTCAACTCGCATTATAATTTGTCGCTGAGTTGAAACGAATGAGTGTTTTTGTCTAATTGCATTAGATGACTTTGGTAGAGATGATGATGATGATGCAATTAATTACGCCTATGGCATAAAGAATTCTTTTGCACTTTTATATTCTTCCCCATTTATTTGCAACTGCAAACAAGGTTTCCTTTTCTTTGGGGTGTTCTGATACTTTATATTTCTAAAATTGCAGACACGTTTTTCGCATTCAATTTTTTGATTTTGGGTTTCAAAGTACAAAAAAAGAATTTAAATAAGATGTTGAAAGGCAGAGGAGGAAAGGAAATGTGTGGAAGGAAGAGAGAGACAGAGAGGAGAGAAGACAAATTTTATTGCTAGGAAAGGTACTAATTAAACCAGAGTTAAAAAAAAGATTAGTGTGCCTGCTTTTAGTTACAAGAAAGATAAGACAGAGAGACGGAGAAATATATTTAAAAAAGACGCAGAAAAAGTGGAAAGATGTTGCGTAAAAGCTAAAGCAGCTTTAAACTGTAAGTGCCTGAGAAGAAGAAATGAAATGATGATGATTTTTAAAAGCGTGAACTTCATTTCACACAACCCGTCAGAATTAGAATCTCTCTTCTCTCTTATAAATACATATGTGCCGAAGGTAAGTCAAGTAAGTAAGGAAAGATACTAAAAAGAGGACAAAAAATGATGATTATTTATTTCATACTTCACTTTAAGTCAAGTTTAGAATACAAGTGTAATATAATGACTTTGCCATCATCATAGCTCTCGCATATAGGATAGAAGATTCCAATTCCAATACTTTTAAGGCATTGCAACAAGTCTTCTGCATTGCATTCTGTTTTTGACTTTAATTTTACATCTTTTTACTCCTTTCTTTCTTTTTCCACGTAACGTAGATTTATTGCTCATCCCTCTCTCTCTCTCCTCACCGCGACTATTATGTAATGTAAGAGCCATAGTCATATTATTATTGAGCAATATCTCGTCTACTCTCCTTGGCAGGTATTTTTAGCAAAAAAGAAAGAATTTTTCTCTCATATCGTGCAATGTTCTTGAAGCAATGTCTTGAAGCATTTGAGTAATGTAACGTAGTAATGAAGTAATAATAACTCATCTCATCTCATCTCGAGACTCTCTCTCTCTCTCCCGCAGGATTAAAACCACTTTTTGTGTCAGGAGTTGAAACAAAAGTGCCCGAGTATATACACACACACACACACACAGAGTCATTCGATATAAATTATTATTTCGTGCATTTCTGATGGGCATGATTGATTGCTTTGAATTGATTCCTTTTTTCGGAGAATCCTATATGTTTCGTGGTGTGTGGGGGAACAAGGAGAGGAGAGAGGTGGGGGATTCGTGGAAATTTGGCACATAGACAGAGTACCAAAACACCCCAAACAATTAACCCACTTTTTGCATGCCTTTTCTTTTTTTGTTCCTATAGGTAATAATAATAATTGACTTTGAGGTTAATTAGGTCTGTCTGTCTTTGAAGTGAATGTTTAAAGGACAAACCTCTGTAGCACAAAAAAGAAAAAAAAGTATGAGCCGTGTAATAAATATTGGACAAAACAAAAGATGAAGCGAATCATACATACGGCGTAAACAATAGCGTATTATTAATAGAGATGAGGGACCATCATAATAAACTCAACTGTGACCGATTGAAGAATAAGTGGCTAGACCATGGTTAATAAGCGTTTCTTTCTTTTTGGTTACTTTGGATTGCTAGGTCAATTTTTCTCTTTTGTCATGTCATGTCAGCCCATTGCCATCATCCATATAGCCCAAGAAGCTACACAAATAATAATGATACGAAAATCTCTTCCAACTCTTACATCTCATCAATCTTAAAAATTCACACGCATTAAGTCTTCCAAACTCATTCACATCGTTGCTTTCTCCACGTCTGGCTCTGGCCGTTCCTTCGTTGTCTGTCGCATACCAAAAAAGAACCATTGAGACACTCATATTTGACGGCTCTTTACTTTGCAGAGGTTTATCATAGAAACACTTGAGCTGCCTTCGTCTCCTTCTTCCCTTCGGCATCTTTATACAGTAATGATTTTTTGACATAATTTATTGCAGCTTTGTTTTATGTTCTGTGCTATTACTGTGCTCAGTATTAGTTTCCATTAAACTTTAAAAGGCACCCTCTGCAAATAGAGCTTGATGATCAAAATAAAAAGTGCAAAAATAGCACGAGATTAAGAACTACATAAGGGATGAGCAGAGGCCAAGCCGAGTAGTCGCTTTTTATGCAAATTATTAGGTAACCCTCCACTAATACTTAAAGTAGCGATAATAGTTTGGTATGTGTCTTCTCGGGAAAAGTTGCTTGGTCTTTCCTACAAATGAATCCTGTTGTGTATTCCATTCATTTCGTTTCGTCTTCACCCACACAAACCATAGTCCATTTTTCCCATTTATAAAATTGCACTCTCGACAATTTAGATCATCATAATAATAAGAATAATGATATTGTTGCCCTTTCATTCCTCTAACTGCACAATCCTATTCTGATTGATGTTTGTGGTGGCCAAACTCCTCAGAAAAAAAGTTATATTTTTGAGGTTACAAACTGAAACAATTACCATTCAATTCCTTAATATTCCATAATACTTCATTCATTCTTTGCATTTTTTGGGTAGCCGTGTTGTTGCTCGTTACATAAGCAAACCAAACTGAAGAATGTCTAGTTGGAGGAATGGCATTTTTCTTAGAATTGAGATATTATTTCAGAAGAACAGAAGGAAAATTTCGTGTTTGACTTGGAATAAGTACTTTGTCTTTATAAAGCTAATTATCATTATTATTTACCACCACAATGCAAAAATTTAGAATTCACACAATCAACTTAACTTAAAATATACCATTTTTACCATCAAACACATTAACTTTGGTTTACTTGACTGAGCTTCTAGCTTTTGTATACGTTTACGTGGAGGAAAATGAAAATCGCGAGAATTATTATTGTTATTTTTATAGAGTTTGAGTTGGTTTTTACTCACTTACGTGCTTGTAATGAGCCACTTACATAAAAAGTATACAAAAGGAAAGCCGTGAGCGCATGTTTAAATTGTGGGGTAGTGTAAGACT
>JAQIWU010000276.1:0-29851 GCA_034696445.1 Isotomiella minor
GATGACCAAGTGACCATACCACGATGTCTCAGGTGTTTTGCGATGGCCTGGCTAGCGTAGCTAGCCTGATGGCTTGTGATGCTGATAAGCTGACTGGATGAGACCAGCAGACACAAAGAAGCGACTCATCGCGGCTCCATTTCCCTCGTCCCTCTTCTTTCTTTCTTCTCTCATGTTCCATTCTGCCGAGCTGACCAAATCACACAAACTTTTAATAATTTTTGACACATTCCGTCCTGAAGAAAACTTTCTACAAAAATTAATAATTTAATTTGTGACAAGTGAAAAGAGGACTTCAAGAGCTACAGTTGACATGGAGACCTCCACTTTGGCAGCAGGAAGTGGTGGTGGTGGGGGTACCAACTCAACGATGCGAGATCCAAAAGAGGTACGTTATTAAGTTATCATCAGCTTATTTCAATTGATGATGATGTTTGCCCTTCTCTCCTTGACTTGTAGTTGCTGACGACCCTCGTTCGAGAGTTCAGGATCCTACAATGCCGATTTTGCAAAAAAAATAAAGGAGTCCAAGGGAAGGAGGCGGGGATCGTCTCTTGCTACCCGGAATGTGGGACATCCGGTGACACGCAAGAAGACACTGTCGGGTCAAATGTAAACGTAAGTGCAAAAACCCAAGTCATTAAACGTCCACAGATGAATAAATCCGTCTCTCTCTGTTTTTACAGTGGATGGGCTTTCTAAGTGAATGCAAAGTATTGGATTGTCATCGTTGTGGTCAGCCTATGGGCTTCATGCATAAGACATCTGAAGACTTCTATTGCGGTCCGCGATGCCAGGCTGAACAGAAAAAGGTGCATAATGCATCGTCCATCCGCCAGGACAACAACAGTTCACGATCAGGAAATAACGCTATCCCTCCAATTGATCAAGATCGAAGGATGAGTGGAAATAACAATAACAATGCAGCGTCGGCACCACCAGCAGCAACAACAACAATGGAGACGGAGACCAGTAATATGGAGGTGAAACCAGGTGCTACCCGGATGGTTAGTCTCACCGTAGTAACATGGGATGAGCCGCTGTCAGGGAACATTCGTCCTCCAGCTGCGGAATCTACATCGTCAACGTCTGTCACTGCTGTTTGCACGGCTCCCAAACCCAAACCCAACCCCGTATCTACAGCACAAGAAAAGCAGAAGATTGATGAAGATCGAAGGATGGGTGGAAATAACAATGCATCGTCGGCACCAGCAGCAGCAGCAGCAACAACAATGGCTTCGCAGACCAGTAATATGGAGGTGAAACATGATGCAATCTGGATTGCTAGTCTCAATGTAGTAAGATGCGATGAGCCATTGCCAGGGAACGTTCGTCGTCCACCAGAATCTACATCGTCAACGTCTGTCGCTGCTGTTGCCACGGCTCCCAAACCCCCAGCCACAGCACAAGAAAAGCAGAAGAAACGAAGACCCGTTGAATCTGCTTCCACTTCCTCGTCAGCACCAGCGATAGCATCAGTCTCGAAAGGTCCAATGCCAAAACCACAAATGCAGAAACCCAACAGTGAAACCAAATCTGATAGAACTTCAACTAAAAAGAAGAGGAAGAAGAAGATGAAAAAACGGACTTGCTGTGGAAAAATATTTACCAGGCGTCATCGCTTCGAAAGGCACATATATAATGATCATATGTCTGTGCAACAGAAGAAAGAAGAAATGAAAAAATGGCCAATTAAATGCAAACTTTGTTCACTAAAATTTCAGTTTAAGTCGTTGTATGCACAACACCTAACCACCCACAAGAATAAGAGAACCATGAAAAGTTGTGACATTTGTGGTGGGGTTTGCCTAAGTGCAATGGAGCTGCTGGATCATCTCACGTGTCACATGACGACTGATCAAAAGGAGTCGGAAGTTTATTGTCCAATTTGTCGTAAAACATTTCAAAAGCGAAGATCGCTGGTGACCCATACTACCCAACGTCACGCTTACGAGAAAAAGTGAATGGATTAATGGACAGGGAAGAACGTTTCAATCCCAAGTCTGCCAACAAACAGAATTTTTGTAATTTCTTTGTATCGGAAACTGGTCATAATTAATTGATCTTTGTTTTATTGATTCCATACATAATTTAGTCTCTTTTGCTTTGTCCTTTTGTTACTTAACTTTTCTTTGTAAAATGAATAAAAAGTCTACGTTAGCTGACCAAAAATTTTGTGAAAACTTGAGACCAATTACATTTAAATGCCAATGCATGGAATTTTCATCATCAGTCTAGAACTACAAATGGCATAAAAAATAGTCCAATGTGCATGACTGGTTAAGACGAATTGATAAAATTATCATTATCCGTTATGTTATTCAAGAGGAAGTCTAAATATACCCCGTTATCATTACTCAATACTTCCACGCAAGCCTTCTGGCGTCTCTTTTTACATACAAAGTTGGATGGATGATAAGCGAGAGTGAAGTCTTTCCTTCCTCTCCTTCCTTTCCCGTATCCTTTCATAAAACGACATGATGGCATAAAAGCTACAAAAGGAGAAGAGGAAATGGAGAAAGGCAGATACGAAACGAAGTAGAAATGGTCGTATGAAACTGCAGTGAGGATGGAAAGAGGAATTCATTCCAATTTTCATCTCAGAACAGAGCAGAACTTTATTTTACTTTTGTCTCATTTCGGTGAAAGCTAAGCTTGAGACTCCTTTCTCTTAGCTTTAAAACATTACAACAGAAATATTGGCAACTAAACGGAAATTACGTATTTTTGTATAAGACTACTACTTCCTTTGAGGAAAAAACACTGATCTTCAATCGAGTTCGACAATTCCTCTAAACAGGTAAGTTCTTATCTTATCTCTCTTACATTGTGGCATTGTGTTGTCCTGATGCTGCTGCGGTTGAAGAAGCTACTTGTGTCGCAAAATGACGTTGAGCTGGTCGTGGGGATGGAGGTTGACCACGTTCTTCTTCTTGATGGTTCCTTTGGGAACCAGGAGGAGGATTGTCAACGATGGAACCCTCATTAACTGATGAGTCGATGAGGCTGAACTTTTCCCTTTTCCCCCTCACCCTGTCGATTTCCATTTGGTGGGAGAGTTGAAGAGCGAGGACGTGGCCATTTGGAAACATTCTCTTCACAGAGTCCAGGAGGGGGACGGTTCTGTATCGAGGGGGTCCATCATCATCCTCGTCGTCAACAGCTTCAGCTTCGTTTCCATTTCCAAGGCCAAGAAGGAGTCTTCTTTTGTTGGGGTAGATCCGCTCGTACTTGGGGTCAGAGGACACGTCGTATTCTTCATAAGGGAGTCGTCGTCGTCGACCAGCAGGGACCCCGTCGTTGTTCGATGAGGATGGCGGCGATGGAGGGCCTTGGCCTTGGCGACCTCCTCTTCCTATAGGAACCAGAAAGAATTAGAGTCTATTTATTTATTCCGCCTTTTTAACCTACCTCCTCCAGTGCCATAGAATCCACGCCCACCACCACCACCTCTCCCACCCCTTGAAGTCCCAAAGAGCCCTGCATTCTGCTGCTGACGACCCCTCAACCTGGCCCTGCTCCCTCCAATCCAGTTCATGATGACCAAAAGGAAATTCCAATTTGACTCCACAAAAACAACCTTTTTTCAACAGAATTATTGGTTTTGGTTTAGGATGACTTTATGCAACGGCACGCAAACTGACACTGACTGACTGACTGACGTTGGAATTTAATTCAATTCGAGAACAAAGAAAGACAGATCAGAGAGGAAATGTGGAAGAGTGAAGGCTTTGTCTGAGGAAAGTTTATCGACCTTTTTTCTCAACTTGCCCCAAGCCACCCTAAAGCGTCCTATTTTCCTATTTATAGAGTCAAATTTCTATTTTTTCATTTTATGTTTGTAGCGTCATATTATTCATAAAAACGGACTGTTTACCCTTACAAACATTTCTGGAAACATCATCTCAAGTGACGACATAAACAATAAAACGTAGTTTATATAAGTTTCGCGTTTTTGTTTCATCATTGTTTACGTGAACTTGACTTTTGGACTGACTTCCTTCCATTCCTAAAACAGAAACTATAAATGAAATGAAATGAATTGAGTGGGTTCAAATTGGACATCCAAAAAATGAAAATCGAATTGACTTTTCTAAGTCCTGAAATACATTGAGACGTGGCTTGATAGATTGCTCACTCTAAGGTTTACTTTTACGCTCTAATAGATTAGAAGATGAAAGGAGAGGTGGACATAGGGCATAGGACATGACTTATGACACAAAGGATGCAGTTGCAAAAAGTTTGACTTCTAGAAAAGATGAGACGAGGGAAATCGAACATAAAAAGTTAAAGTTTTGGGTGTCCGGTCGTTTTGAGGGGATATAAAATTGTCGATCTCCATTACTTCTACACTGACCTCGATCGACATGCAGTGGAAATGATGATAGTCGT
The DNA here is from genome assembly GCA_034696445.1 of Isotomiella minor. Taxonomy (NCBI): domain Eukaryota; kingdom Metazoa; phylum Arthropoda; class Collembola; order Entomobryomorpha; family Isotomidae; genus Isotomiella; species Isotomiella minor. Next base: position 4,393 of record JAQIWU010000276.1, read on the forward strand.
AGAAAAAGTCAAAAAAGTCAAGTCAATGCAAATCTGAAAACATTTTTCGAATGGTAAAGTTTCTTTTTTCAATTCCCAAAGGTGAGAGATGAAAGTCACTTAATTTAGTGCTGTTAGTATTTATTTATTTGGAGGAACATGCGCCCCAGACTTCGCTCATAAGTATCATCGTTAACTTTTCACCGAGTTCTTCTTTACCCACTCGGTTTTTTGTAGGGCATACTATAAATCTTTTTAAGTGGGAATTAAACAGATTAATGGGGCATGTGCCAGGATTTGACGGTTTTAAAGCAAAGGCAGGTTTGGTAGTAAATTACCCAAATTTCACAGTTTGTCGCCAATTTCCTTTCATTCACGTTATTATTTATGGCAAACAGAATTGGAGTTAAGTTGATTTTGGCATGTCATCTTGCATTGCCCCATGAGGGAAGTTGGATAGCTATACATCTTCCCTCCTGTCTTCATGTTCTTATCTTTCTTTCCCAAGGTTGACTGACAGGACGGTTGACAGATGAGGAAGGCCATAAAGTAAAGTTTTTTGGGGGAAAAGAAAGTTAAAGTCAAGTTAGTCTGTCCCTGTCACAAAAGTTTTTCTATGTCATTCATAGAATTTGAATACATTATCATATCCACACGACATGGATACTAATTGCGTATCTACGCAGTCAGTCAATCGGGAAAGTTTTTAGGGGGGAATCTTGTTAAAACCTATTCGCAAATGAACCAAAGGCTTGTAATAATGCCTATAATTACATTTCCTCAGGTCGATAATGGAAATTTGATGTCGTGCGTAATTTTATTTTGAGCCTGGAGAAAGCTACTGTTCTCAATCCTATAGTAATTGGGTTGGTTCAATTTCTGAAATAAGCTTTAAGTGGTTGGTAAGGTAACTTATGGCCAATCTATAAGAATTTGCTTGAACTACTTTGATTTGATTTGATTGTATTGCTCAGGAAAATTACTGAGAAGGAAAAGAGTAATTGCCCTTATTTATTTCTTGTCTATTACACACTTTTGTGTACTTTACTTTCTCTTTGTTTATTGGACAATGACAATAATGCAATGTAGGCATGCATGGCATACATACCATTTCCTTATATACATTTTTATTTGCAGAGTCAATTACGAAGATTGGCAACCTCGAGTAGTCTTGTTGTGTCGTATCATCGTAGTCTTTCTTTTTTTCTGCGTAGTCGACGTAAACGACCAAGATTGCTTTCTTCGGTTTGGCTAAACCAACCATTCAGTTGTCCTTCATTCGAGAAGGATCCTTCCATTTCTTCATTTTCATCACCATCAACAGAAAAATACTAAAATTCTCAGACTTTAATAATTTTAAAAAGAGGTCCGGTTGCACTATTGTGGTAGATTTATCAAATCTTATCTTCTATCTTATCACCCACCCACGTGATGGCTACAGCGTCTCCTCACAGTTTCTCATGTTTTGTCCAAACTTTCTCCAGACTCACAATACAAATACAAAAGTGAATGAAAGCTGGTTTCATATTTCTCCTCTCTTGATGCATTTTGGTCATCAAAACTTTTTATCTTTTCTTTTTGTCCCATGTCCTTGGTTAGATAATGATGGCCTCACTTAGGTTGCTTTTTTGGTATGATACAAGTAATTCTTTAGAAGTAATTCTTCAGCAGTTGTCGTGTTTACTTAACCTTAACCTAAAAGTATAACAACTTCATTCTTTTATTTATGGCTTCGAAAATTGCATATTATATCACAGGGTCACAAGACGACAGGTGTATTAACAACTAAGTTACAAAAGCCAAAACTAAATCAGAATTGAATTGATTAGGTAGATGCTTTTCTTGTCTGGTTAATTTCAATCTGGTGAAAGCTTTCTACATAATTATGTAAGCTGCCAGCTGTATGTAAGCTGTAAGTCCAAATTAATTATTGGACACCTGGGGCACTTATTTCTGGAACCAATTCCCTAACTAATCTGCCTATGGTCGGTTCACTTTTGGATACTTTGCGTGGGCGTTATACAATACAAATAACAGACAGTTTATACCTATTGACATGAGCATCAGTTAAATTACATTCGGGTCTTTACACTTGAATGAAAAATAGACAGTGACACACAAACTATTGGAAGCAATTTGTCTTGTTTTACTCTTTCTCATTTACATTTTGTCATCATCGTATTCTTTTTTAGTACTCACACGCGTCCTCAAGGAAACTTAAGCGTTTCCAACTTTTCACTTTTTATACTTTTCCTGTCATCACAAAAAAAAGAAGGAAAAAGAACCTTTCGACTTGGGAGATTTTTAGGTTACGAGGAGGTCTGCGGACATGACGGACGATAGGACAGTACTGCCCTTACTAAGACAACCTAGTACGACCTTCATATAATGCGAAATTGCAGAGACATTTCTTTTAAAAAATGAGACAGATTCGACGCTAAAAATCCTGTTGTTTCTTGGGCTAAGTCCAAATCCAAAACCATTATCACATCCCCCAAAAGAGCAAAAAAGAGCCAATTCAATACCACACAAATACATAAAATAAGAACCATACACATGAAATGCATGCATATACTTTTTTTTATAGAATCGAGTGTCAACTTCTGATAAAGTGGAAAAGAATATAAACTCAAGGAGAGAGTGTCAACGTGAGTGGGAAGGAATGGGATTATGGTTAAAACTCTATGTTTGATTGAATTAGTTAAAGTTGTATCAACACGGATTTCAACTGACTTTAGACTTTTTTCCTCTTGGCTTATGAATTGAAATGAAATGAAATCCCTCTCTCTGTTCAATTCAATACCTTGAGCTTAAGGGAAAGTAAGTTAAGTACCTAAGAGGATTGTGTTGTTGTTGAGAGAAAGTTGAATACAAAAAGAAGGATTGTGTAGCAACACATACTTAATATTCCAAATCGTAAAAGAGAGGGCCTTTCTTGAAAAATTTGTTCTTAAAGAAGAGAAAGTGACGCTGCTGTGGGAGATGAAGACAACGGATTTATTTTGTGTTGCTCCTTTCTCCAGTAATAAAGAAGTGTATGTGGTCGGAATAGTAAAAAAAAAGAGTGAATTTATTGTGACTTGATCCTACATTGAAGTAGCTAGAAATGTAATACAATAGGATAGGACATAACCAGCAGATAAAGGAAACAAATCTCTGTAGTACTGCGGAGAAAGTCAAGTCAAGGAAAGTTCCGTTGTCTCACTTCCATCCTTCGTACAAACTTTATACTTTCTCTTCAAATCTCTCTCCTCACACCAGTAGTCCAGCTCTCTTGTCCTTCTTGAAAGATAATTACCATTATTTAGAGCCCATTCGGATTCTATTATCAGCTTCCTCTTTCTCTCTTTCTGAGAGTTAGAGGGACTCTCATTTGATTTGAGGGTTTTGGACCAGGATCAAATTATGGTTTGGTGAGAGTCATAATGAACCATGAAATGACGTTTCTTCAAAAGAAGAAGAAGAGGAAAACCACCACATTGTGTTGTAACAAGCTACGGGACGTGTACAGGTGTAGCTCCAACTGTCTTAGTATAAGTACTTGTACGCATCAGGAGGAGGATGATAAGTGGTTATGATATGATATTACGCCATGATGATAACTTCTCTCTAGCATGATGCCAAGGGGAGAGCAATAATATTTTTGCACTGCGGAATTTATCCTCTCTCTTCCTTCTCAAACAAACCAAAACCAAACCACGGAATTCGGATCTGCAACCTGAAACCTGAAAGTGTGTCTCTCATTCATAAGTTATTTTAAGCTTGTATGTGTATGTAAAGAAGGTCGTTTTATCTCGAATCTGAATCTATATCGATAGACATTATCCTTCGAGATCATCATTAAAAGTATGATACCTCAACTCAACAAAGTTCCTCTAACTTCTCTTCCCTCTTTTCACTTCACGGTTCATCCGATCCCAATACCCGCATCCATACCATTCACTATTCTCAGGTTTTCGGTGAAAATAGTTTCGTCTCATTTCATTTCAATTGTAAACTTGTGTCACATCTCATCTCATTATTGCATTTCTCGTCTGAGGAATTGAGTCGAGAATAACAAGGCAGTTTGGTAGGCTAATTGGCTTAGAGGGGACAATTGCGACAAATGGAATAAATTGCGTTGTTTCAATCCTATTTATGTAGGTGATCTTAATAAGCTCAATTTTATTTTTACTTTCATTCTGAGAATTTTATTTTTACTAATGGCAATCAAGAAGATCTCATTATAACTGTACACTTTGTATAATTTTGACAGTAAAAAAATACGGAGAAACCCTGCGTCCTCCGACCGAACCATGAGCAAGAAGAAGGAAAAAGAAAAGAAAAAGAAGATTGGCAATAAGTAAAAATGTCAACTGTCATTAGACTTTTCTTATTTGCTTCTTCCATCTTTTCCGCCTCGACCCTTCTCCTAATGGTGGAAGCAGTTCAAGATGAATCTTCCTTTCAACTTTCTTCTAAGCTGCTGAATCAACAACACGAAGAAGAATATAATTCAAGAGATGGTGGTGAAAGTGGAGAAAGTGGCTTCTTCAATAGAAGCCTGATGATGATGACGATGAGTGACAATGAGACCAATAGAACCAACTTGACGATAGAAGATTTGATGAGACTGGAGTTAGCAGAGTATCCTATAAGGGACCCTTTGTCAATTGGGATTCCAATGAGTCTCATCTACTCCCTGATTCTCCTGAGTGGACTTGTGGGAAATGTTAGTACGTGTGTCGTGATTGCCAAAATTACATACATGCACACTGCCACAAATTATTATTTGTTTAGGTAGGTCGGTCAAGCATGAGAGGCACTTTGAGACAATTTGTTTTGTTTTATTACAGTCTTGCCATGTCAGACCTGCTCCTGCTAACGAGTGGTGTTCCACAGGTATTGGTTTGACAACCACGACAAAAACAATTAAATATATGTGAGTGGTTTTGTGTAGGAAATCTACCACATTTGGAACCGCTACCCGTACATATTTGGAGAGATATTCTGCGTTTTGAGAGGCTTGGCTGCGGAGACTTCTGCCAATGCTACGGTTCTCACCATCACTGCTTTCACCGTAGAAAGGTATGAGAATAGAATGTGCTATTATTACGGTACTAATTGGCCGATTGCTTTGACATTTGAAGGTTTGTGGCGATTGTTTATCCTCTCAAAAGGTGAGCTATTTTAATCAACACGTAGAAAGCATGTCTCAATCTGCCCCCTTCAACTTTCTCTGAGCAAACTTTCTCCACTTTTTTTCAATGGAAAAGAGGCGAGATAAAGAAGTTAATTAGAGTCTTGTTCATTTGATTAGAGAAAGCCGACCGTATTGATCTTCCCTTCCTCATTTAATTAACCCCCCGTCTATTTCATTTTCTTTCACAGTCACTTGCTCTCTCAACTGACGAGGGTGAGACTCCAAATCACCGTCATCTGGATTTTAGCACTCTGCATGGCCTTGCCACAGGCAGCACAGTTTGGGGTTCTGGACAGTGTAAGTAAAGATGAAGTAGGGTCATGTCGTCATGTCTTCACACTAATGCCAAGTGGCACTTTTTTCCGCTTTACGATTTTTCATTTAAGTTACGTAAGAATTTTATTGATCCAAAGTGTTAAGACCCTAATCGAATCTATGGACAAAAGGAACAGGGCCTGAATGAATGACTCTTTTTGTGTCTGAAGGACATTTATATGTTAATGTTACACAATGGAATTCATTAACCAAGCGAGAATTGATTTGAGTGACAGTCTAAAGTAGAGTACAGCACAACATGCCAGAAACAGAGATACGTCGAAAACAATAGACCTCATTTCATTTTCATGAATACCTACTGTCCCGGAGTGAAAGCGAGTGAGTTAAGTGTGAAATATTCAATGGATCATGTAGAGAAAGGACAATAGGAAGCAATTAAGTTATAGACAAAAGCCTTTGTATATGGACTTGTTTATTAAATCTCACAATGCCCCTAAAACATGACAATCTGTCACTTCCAGATGAGCCGACACGACCCTGCACGAGTCTTGATTAAAGGGGCTTGGTGCACCCTCGTGAGGGAAATCTTCCCCTACGCTTTTCAAATCTCCATCTGCGTCTTCTTCATCATTCCAATGACCATCATCTCTGTCCTCTACGTCCTCATCGGGTTGAAGCTGAGGAAACCACGGATGAAGATGATGGGGCTGGGACCACTGTCCAGCTCGGACGATCACGTCCCGGTCGCGAGGAACACACAGGGACACGGCCATGTCATCCGGATGCTCGTGGCTGTAGTGGTGGGCTTCTTCATATGCTGGGCTCCTTTCCACGGTTCGTGCATATTGAAATGGTAATTTTAATTTAACATACAATTTTTACAGCCCAGAGACTCATGGCCCTTCATGCCACCTCGGTTGGAAGGGAGGCCCTCTCCCCCCTCTTCGTTACGGTCTACAACGGACTCATGCACGTGTCCGGGGTCCTCTACTATGCGAGCACGTGCATCAACCCGATCCTCTACCACATCATGAGTCACAAGTTCAGGCAAGCTTTTAAGGACACCATGACCCTCCTCTGTGGTCGAAATAGTGAGGACTCGAACGCGGCTTTTGGCATTCGAGGAAGAACCTTTTCCAGTGCGTCCCACATATCCACCAATCGACTGGGTTACATGAACCAGTACAAGAGTGGAAGTAACAGCTCTCTTAAAGGCCTGGGAAAGGAACCTGGAAGGGTGATTGTCCACAATGGGAATGGGAGTAGCAACAATGGACACCTTATTTCCTCAAGGCAGACGAGATCCACCACACTCCTATCCACAATCGAAGAGTCTGAGTCTGGACATTGTGGTGCTATTAAGAACAACAATTCGAACATAGTAAAGTCTTCACAACCTTCGTACCTGGAAACCTCGCTTACACGTAAAGACTCTTCATCATCGTCGATCCTGCTAAAACCTGAAGGCTTGTACAACAGTACAAGTTGTAACAATGGCAGTTTGGCAAACAAACCCTCCTCATTCTTGCCCTCGAATAACGTCATGACGACGAGAAGAGCAATTTAAAAAGCATTCCACACACACGATTGATATTGAAATTGATATTTGCTCGTTCGTTTTATAGCATCAGTAAGTAGTGGAGAAACGTATAGACTAGAGATAATATTCATGTCATACGCTTATGTAATACTTCATTATGGATGAAACAATGTGTATAATTGTTTAGAAACTGTAATAAAATGACAAATGTCGATAATCTGTGGTTGTCCAGACGACATAGTGCGTACCTAAGGGGGTAGATTGAGACACCCGGACTTTCCCATGACTGATGCTCATGCTCAATCAATGGAAGAGGGGAAAGTTGCAAGATACTTTCTACCTAAGGAGGGGAAGAAATAACGTACCTATAGTATAGTCATTTTTGTAATTTCACTCTTATGCCACATACACTCGAAAAGAGAAAGAGGGGAAGGGAAAGGAGAGGAGAAAGCTAGCAAATATACAGAATGACATGACACGACTTTCTTTAGAGAGAAAGCTGTAGCTCTGTATATGGATATACGTACAACCAACAGGATGGTATGGTATCACTACAGTTTTATTACCTACTTTTACTTGTAAAGACAAAAGAAGATGTGCTACAGGCGGAAATAATCACCATTATTATCTGCAGAGGACAAGGCGACACACTGCGGTGATGTGTGACTTTCACCATAGACTATAACTTAATTTTCATCATCCATCCTTTGGTCTATTCTGTGTTAGTGACTCACCTTCTTTCGCATAAGTCATGGACACTATGAACAGGTCCTTCATTGACGACAATGGGAACCCATGTGACGATGAAGAAGAGGAAGGGGGTGGGGAAGCTGGGAAAAATAATGCCCAACCTCCAGAAGATGAGGTGAAGAAGGAAGACATGGGAAGTCCTCATGGGAACCTTGAGAGTGCTAAGGAAAGTGAAAGTGGTGGTGGTGCTGCTGGTGGGGATGACAACGACGACGATGGGGTCCCAAAGTATTTCATAAATGCGGCAGAGTTGTCCGCGGAAGATGACTTGGTCCCTGTAACTAACAATCCCAATCCCCCTCCACCACCATCTTCACAACCACAACCAAAGGAGAAGGCAAAATTCGTGTCAGGGATCCCTGCTCCAAGGATCGTCCGAAGGGGCCGTGTCGCCCTGTCGAAAAGCTATCCTGACATTGTTCAAACCACAATGCATTACCAGGAAGAGAAGAAAAAGACTTCCCTCGAGTCGGGTTTGAAGAAACCTGAAGTCGTTTTGAGGAAACAGTCAGTGAACGTCGTCCTCAGGAATGATGCTGAGGATGACGAGGACGGAGACTCACTTGTGGCTGCGGACTCACTGGAAAACTTAGACTCGGCAACATTAACAACGGAGCCCCTGAGTGTTATTTCTACAGTGGCAAGCGCATCAACTGCTGCCGCTGCTGGAGGCATCATGGACTGCAGCGCCCTGATGACAGAGTCCCAAATGTGTGGGATCATCAATGAGCGACCTCCAGAGGCTTGGGTCATTGACCTAAACTCCCTGTCCACAGACTCTTCATTCCTGAATCAATCCCCAAGAAAAGGCAGGGCGAGACAACTGTCTTCTACTGGAGGAGCTGGAGGCAGTGGGGCGTCCTCCCTCTCATTCTTTGTGAACATTGACAAGGAGGCGGACGAGGACACGAGCAGCCTCTCCTCCTCCATGGGTCCGGATAAGAAGATTTTCTCCATGTTCGTCGACATCAACGGGAAGGAAGACGAAGGGGGGAAGTACGGCAAGAACAAGTCTCATTTTGTGAACAAACCAGTCGTGTCTGTGATGGAGACGTCCATGGGAGGGAGAAGCACTGGCAGTGGGAGTGGTCTAGGAAAGAAGTTCCCATCCCCAATCTTTCAACACAAAGCGGCAGCTGAGGCCGCAAGGAAGGCTGCTCGGATGGAATGGGAGAAGCAGAGGGAAAAATATCTGGACTCCTTGGAGCCTTCCTCCATGGCCCTGTTCATGGAAGGGACTAAGGGAGCCCGTGACAAGGAAGGAGGGATCAACATGGGGGACAGTATTGCATCCAACCGGTCAAGTCTCCATGTGGCAAACGTCCTGGAGTCCTCATTCTCGAGCAGTATTATCTCATCTATGGAAGCGTCGGGACCAGGGGGTAAAGTGAGATGCCTGTATTTTAGGTGCCTTAACTCATTGTTTATTGATTTCTTTTTAGGGGATCAGTTTGAAATATGTCAAGGAGGCCCCTGCTTCCGGTTGGGGGCGGACCTCCTCCGCATGTTCCAAGAAGGCATAAACACGGACGTCGTCATCTCCGTGGGTGGCGGAGGCAAGTGGATCAAGGGACACAAATGCATCCTCGCTTCCCGATCCCAGTACTTTGCCGCCATCCTAAGCGGTCATTGGGTGGAACGGGCAGGGAACACCATCAATCTGGACGGGTTCTCCTACGCCGTTGTCCAATTCGCCCTGTACCACATCTACAGTGGAACGAATGAGATCCCTGAGACGATTGATTTGCTCGAGTTGGCCGCATTGGCGGACCTCCTAGGGTTGGAGGGGCTACGGGAAAACATTAGTCAAACTTTCCGAGTCAAATTTTGCCACAACTTCCATCGACCCTGTGCAGGGTGCATTACCGGGGTCATGGAAGTCTTCCCTGTGGCGGACACCTACGGGATGGAGGACCTTCATCGGAAAATGATCAAGTGGGTTTGCAAACACTTTGTCCGGATCTGGCCCACTAAAGGGTTCGCTGCTTTGGGTCCAGAGTATGTGGACAAATGCCTCAGATACAGCATCAGCCACCTCTCCGTGGAGAACATCCTTGACCACACGCTCGGATGCGACCAACTCCTCACCACGATGCCCACCCTGAGATGGTCTGAACCCGTGTTCAACGTCGTCCACGAGCTGGCGGAGAAATGCGTTTTGTTCCTTGCGGATAATTTGAGTGATGTGCTCCAAAGCCAGAAGTAAATTAACGTCTTTTAAAACCATTCCCACATGACGCCATGTAATTGGGTCCGTAGGTTTCTTCAATTTGGAAAAGGACAATCCTGGAATATATCTCGCATCGAGGGGACTTTCACTCGGTCGCTGATTCTCTTGAAGCCGGATATGGCGTGCCTCAGCCACACCGCACTCTCGAGGTTGATTGAGTTGGGCACGGAGACAATTGATGAGGTTGAGTGGTCAATGGTACTTTTATACTTAGATAGACAAAGAGAGTAGCTTTCCTCTGAAAAATTTTGTCAGTAAAAAAGTGTAACCCTTTCCATTGTTCTTATGTCTTTGCAGAGTTTCGTAGACTTTTTGAAGCAGATGAGAAGCGAGGTGGAGAAATACCTGTTGGCGAACGCCTCAAAAGCCGTACTGTCAAAAGGGTGGGAGGAGTTGGGGCAAGGGGTTCGGAAGAAAATTTGCTCCTCGAGTTTCGTGGGCTATGACAAGTTTGGGAATAAGATTGTCAAAAATACTGGAACCTATGGAGCCACTGCTGGCACTCCCGGTGAAGAAAAGTCGTCAAAGTTAGGGAGGCAAGGGTCATCATCAGGTTCAAATGCGAAGGTGGCTTCCGTTCGTCCAATGCAATCCCGAGCACCACAGTCACAACCACAGCAGGAGGCAAAGGTGGTCAAGTCCACGACAAAAACGGTGGAAAGAAGTCAGACAATGTCCTCCACCAAGTCTGACTCGGATACTCTGAGCAGTGCCACGATTGTGGAAAGAGCCCCTCCAAAGTCCAATAAGGCTCCTCCCAAGAAACAAAATTCCCTCTTGGACACTACCACAAGACGTATTTCTTCTCCCATCCACTCTCCCTCCTGTCGCACCCCAGTTAATAAACCTTCCACGCCATTGTCACGCGTCCCTCCATCCAAGGCCAGTAATCCACTTTACAAACCTGCACCACCAGCTCCAGCAGAGCCTGTGAAGCAACCTGTGCCAAGAAGACCAAGGACCCATAAGGCAGCCCAACCACCACCACCACCCGTGGAACCACCCAAAAAGACATTTCTCAATAACTCAGCCAAAGCTGCCGCCGTCTCCAAACCTATTTTGAGATCAGTGTCAAAAACCAATCCGCCTCCTGGACCATCACAACAGCAAAGATATTCCCCAAAGCCAACAACTGAAAGCAATTTGTCAAGATTCCAGACCTCAAACGCAAACCCAACTTTTTCCGCTCGAAGTTCTTTCTCAAATGTGGAGAGACCACAACCACAGGGAAGAGGAGCCAAGGGGGAAGTATCTGGAGTCCAGAGAAGAAATACGGTGGGACAATCCACAGCTAGTAGACCCACAGTTCCACCCTCAACTCGCTCCAATACTACGACTAGAAGGCCCATCTCAGGCAGCGGACTACCTTCCAAGAACCAACCCCCAGCTATTCCAAAGGCCAAAAGTGCAAGTGCCAGTAGTGGACGCAGTCGCTACTCGGCCCCAGTTCCACTTTCAACCCACAAGTATTCTGACACACACTTTGATTCCCTTGAGACCTCCTCATATCAACAAGACAGCCTTCTCATGATGTCACGATCTACGATAGAATCAGACAGTGGAGAAGTCAAGGTCCGAACTCTGGCGGAAATTGGCAGATCAAGTACATTTTCCAAGGATGAGCCAACCGTCCTGAGAAAAATAGATCAAGGGTCTACGTATGAACCTAATGTCACAAACGACTATGCCGAGTACGACGACGGTGGTGGCAATTACGACTATGAGGATGAAAGCTTTGACGATGACGAATAATCTAACTCTGTATACTTTCACTTTCCTTCATTATCACTTTTGGCTTGTCTTGACTCAAGTGAGATTAACAATAAAAATATACAAGAAAAGTAACCAACCTTAAATAACGCAATACTGATAAATATACCTCTTCGCCAACTCCCAACATCCCGAGCTTTTATAAATTTGAGAAATGTTGAAAGCAGCCTCTCTCCTGAGGTCGGACACGTTGTAGTCGGGTTGACTCCGGTCGTCTAATGGCTCAGTGGCCAAGACCCTTCTGTAGTAACCAATTGCTTGTTTGTAGAGTCCGATGACGTGGTAGAATCTTCCTAGGTTGTAGAACACTTCTTGACTGTCTCCCCTCAAATCGGCGTATTTTGTAATGAATGCGATGGCTTGTGCAGTCAGTTGTGCCCTGTTGCTTGTGGATCGCTGGGCGATGAGGTGGAGGAAGGTGGTTGCGACCATCAGATGAATCATGGGGTTGTCGGGTTTGTATTTGAGGAGAGCAAAGTACTCCATTAGAGCGTACCTGTAATTCGAGTTCATAAAACTGTTGTTGGCACTCATCATAAGGAGTCTTGGGTCCGAGGATCTTTTCATCAGGAGTCGAACAATCTGTCGTCCATATCGAGAATGGCCACACATTCTTGACGCAAGAGAAATGAGCTGGAGGATGACTGAAGGCATTCTGTTCGGGAGGTAGACGTAGCAAGCGATTAGGCATTTGAGGTGAATGGGTGTCAATTCAGTGTCCCCGTTAAGCATGGAAGCGTAAGCTGCCTGCAAATCTAATTCTCGCTTCATTTCTTCACTCTTTCCAAACAAGGTGGAGGCCCAGACTGTGTAGGTTATCCGGCACAAAAGGTCAGGTCGATTGAGACGGAGTAGTATGCGGAAAAGGTTGACGTACAAAGTCCATTCTCCGATTCCCCCGTCATTTGCGGTGTACTCCATTTTCTTTGTGTCGTCTCCAATCGGGTCTCCCCTTCTTAATCGTAATGACCTCAAAGCCAGCAACATTTGATTTGTTTGCGATGTTAGAACAAGGGCTAAAATAAGTCACCAATATTAATAAAGATGTCGTAGTTTTGTGCATTGTTATGTACAAACGTACCATGGGCTTCGTCAAAATTCTTAAGATCCGGACAATGTCGAGTGAATAGTTGTAGAGACGCTTCATAAAATTCGTTAATTCGATTTCGACTCAAGAGGATGTTACACTTTTCCAGTAGCAAGTCTTGATCAATCAGTTCTTCCAAAGTGGATCCTTCATTTAAAAAGAAAATTCCATTATTTCATGGCTGCACACTTACTTTTTACAATTTAATTGCTTACGTTGATCAAGGCTTTCCAGAGCACCTTCATATCTCCCTAATTTTTGAAGAATCACTGACAAATTTAGCCTGGCTATTTTATGACCAGGGGCCAAGTCAATGACTTTTGAGTAAGCCTCTGCAGATTCCTCCACGCGATTTAAAAGAAATAGACATTCAGCGTAGCGCAACCAGATCTCAGCCTGCAAGGAAGCATTCAACACAAACGAACGTTAAGTTTTATTGGGTTTGGTTTAACGACTGAATTTCTTACCAAGCTGAATCCGTCTGCCTCAACAAGCGAGGTAAGGATGGCCAAAGATGGTTCGTACTGCTGTTTCGCCAAATAGGCTTCTGCGATTTCATACAATTGAATTCCAAATGTTTCCAGAAGCTCTGTGTCCCTCAATTTCTGCACAACGGGCTAAAAGGAATAAAGTAAGTATTGTCAGGTTTACTATTGACATGTTCCTCATTTATCAACCTACCTTGACCAAGTCATACGCTTCCAAATGAATCAATACGACGCAGAGCTTTTGTACCAAGTCTGCATGAAGGCGGGGAGGAACAATGCATTTTCTCTTTGTCTGTGTGAGTGTGACTGTGAGTAGACCTCTGTCCCTAAAGCTTGATTTGGGCACCGGTGGTTCAAAGCGGACACCGGAATGTTTCATAAACAGCGACAGTGCTTTAGCGTAACGCTTAAGCGACACGCTAACTTCGTACAGCAAATTCAACTCTGTAAAACAATGGAAAATAATGTTTCATGCGTCTTGCGGTATTTGTGCTATGACCAACCTATCGTGGTTACAATATTGCTGAATCTTGCAACCCCTTTGAGCAGCACGGAATATGCCTCCCTCAACTCGTTACTTTTGTAGTGGATTGCAGCAACTTTCTTGGCCAAGTCTAAATAAGCAGGACCATCATTCTCCAGAGCTTGTAAAACTTTATAATATCCTTTCAAAGCTCCCTTCGTGTCGTCCAACTCCAACATCAGCTCACATCTTCTCAAGTTTGCGTTCACATTGGTCGGATCAGCGTAGATGGCTAAAAAATATAATGAAAATGAGCGTGTACGCCAGTATTTTTTTAAATTCACCTTTTCTGAGGCACATAATTGCCTGTGGAATATTTCCTTCTTCAACCGATAGCTCAGCCAGTCTTGGCCAATCTTCAAATCGTTTAGGATCCAAAAGTCCACTGATTAGGAAAAACTGAAGGGCTTTCTGAACCCTGCCTTGGTTTTCATAAATCATGGCCAACGTGTGGAATGGGTCTTTGTAGGTCGGTTCTAAAGACGATAAATAGACGCATTTTAAAACGTTTTAAAGTTCATTATGCAGAGGAGGCACTCACGTTCTTTGATGATTTCCAAACAAATACTCTCCGCCCCTTTAAAGTCCCCTCGGGCAAAACGGACATGAGCCTCTCCCATCATGTTCTTGATGGTGGGGTTGATTTTTCTTTTCTTCCTTAGAGTGAAAGTAGTGAGGTCGTCGCCGGTACGGAAGAACTCCCCTCTCATCTTTGCGCCTCTATTGTCTTCTTCTTCTTCTTTGTCCTTATCAAGACCTGATTGTACATCTTCCTCTGGTGAAGAAGAAGGCGGCTCTCTGTCATTTCCAACGTCCTCAGGGTTCAAAAGAACGAGGGAGGGTTGACGCTGTTGAACTTGGACTGGGACTGGGACTGCTTTCATGTCTTGTTGTTCCCCAGTCTCGGTCTCATCTTCCTCTTCGTCGTCCTTCAAGAGGCCTTCGTACTCTTCCATCGTCGTTGCTAATTCTGCAGCGGTCATCTCGCCTACAAAAAGGTCAATTAATCCAAGGCCACTTGACTCAAGTAGAGACCCTTACCCTGTAAGTACTGCGTCGTCGCTTTCCGCACTTCCTCTTCCGGATTTATCATCATCAAAGAGGACGTCGTGGAGGACGTCCTCGTCATTCGTCGAGTCGGGGAAGCGGTCGAAGGATCGTTGTCATACGACGGAACATACTCTTCATCATCATCATCCTGACTGTCATCTTCCTCAGTCACAATCTCGCCACCCTCTTCTTCTTCTTCGTCGACTTCCTCTTCTTCTTCTTCTTCCAATTCAACTTCCTCGTCAAAGGTGACAGGTTGCAGGTTCACAAACTCTTTCTTGGCTGATTCCTCCTCTTCGTCAGCGTCACTGCCGTCCTGCCCTTCCTCTTCGTCGTCATCAGGGGGCATTGGGATGGCGAGGTTCCGGAGGTCATTGGAGTCCACGACGATGGCGGACGAGGAATCTTCTATCTCCATTTCTACTCAAATATTTAGGTTAGTTCGTTGACCACGACGTACGTGACATTGCTATCGGGCTTACCTTCATCTTCCATCCTTGGATAACCAAAGGTAAAATCTTCTTCAGCAGGCCAGTCAAAACAAAACAGCAGAATTCAGGTGATTTTGGCATCGGCCGCTCGCCGCTTTTTTGGCTGCCAAAAAAAAATGACCGTAGCCCAGCTGTTCCGTTTCGAGACTGAGACACGTCAGTCTGCCAAAGATTTTTTTGGACACGACGACATCGGTTAAAAAGTCAGAGACGTGCTAATTTATTTTTTTGATATTCTTTTCTAATTTTTGAAGCAGAGCAGGTAAGACCTTATCAAAGTGACTTGGCTGAGGTGCTTTAAAAGTTTAATTTTGTTTCAGGGAAGACTGACTTTGAGACTCATTATCATTCATGTGGAAAAATGTTGACTCCGGAAGAAGAAGGTGATGACTTATCCTCGTCCTCGTCGTCATCATTCCCTGGTGGGAATAATGTCCATAATTCCTACAATGCAAATCCGCTCATGCAATTTGCACCTTCCAACCACCATCAAGGGATGATAGGTGCTGTCAGGCCTGAAGGGGACAGGCAGGGACAACAGCCCTCATCTACTTCTTTGAACAAGGCAGAGGAGCTGGTGGCAGAGTTGGTTGCACCACCGACACCACCATCAGTGACGTCGTCAACTTCCATCAACAACAATGTCACTTCTACTCATAGTTATCTTCCGCCGCCCATCATGTCAACGTCGTCTGGACCAGTGATGTCTGACTTCAAGCCATTCAACAGCAACAGTAACATGCCTTACAATAATGCCAATGTCGGGGGTGGATACGTGCCGGCTCCAACCTCAGCCGGTCCTGGGGGTGACTTTGCCAAGCGGATTATTGGAACTCAACCGCAAATGCAGCAGCAGAAACAACAGCAGCCGCAAACCCACATAAAACCAGTGACTTCTGAAATGCCGACATCAATTCCAACGCCTGTATCTACAGCGTCATCAGCAGCAGAAGACAGTAGTGGTGGATTACTTACTTTGGGCAATGGTGGTAGCAGTGCTACTGCTACTGAAGTGCCATCAGCAGCCGAGACGAAGAAGGAAGCTGAAGGAGGTCAAGAAAGTGGTGAACAGGAAGAACAAGAGCATGAGAACGTCTATGCTTCTCATTCCCATCCGTCTCTGGTGCGACGTCCCTCTCATCCGAATGCGAATTTTGACCTGATTTCACGAGGAGCCCCGCTTTTCGACATGTCGGAGTTTAGTAATTTGCTGGGTCCGGCTCATCCACCGCCCGCACATGCGCATCAAGCTCCACAATCCGTGTATGGGGGGCTGTACGTTCATCCGGGTGGACCTGGGCCTGGGAGTGTTGGTCATACTCCACCTATGGGGGCAGGAACACCACCTGGAGGAAATGCGCCCATCGTTGGGACACCTCCGAGAGGAGGAGGAGGACCACTTCCTTATGGAAATTTATATGTAAACCCACATGGTCAACCAAATACTGTAGGGCAGTACACTCCACCCACACCACCCATGCCCTCTCATCTGCAGGGAACCCCTCCCAACGCGTATCCATCACAGTTTGGCTTTGGCTCCTACCAGCAGCCTGCTCCAGCTCCAATTGCTTCCATTCCGGGTCCAGGAGGATATGCCCCTGCTCCCATACAACAACAAGATATGGGTTATTATGCATACGGGAGCCCAGTTCACCAGTCTGCACCGGCACCGCTGCCACCTTCGATGGGAATGGGGGGACAAGGTGGAGTAGGAGGAGGAGGATCGCCTTACTATAATATGCAGGCTACAGGTCCCGGTAAAGTACTATATTTTATGACCCTTACTAAACAAATGCCTTGAATGCTGCTGTGTTTTGTTGTTGGTACAGAATACACTGGGGTAGCCCACGGAAGAGAAAGGGTTCCTTTAGGTGGCAATCTTCCACCTCCACCCATGACCAAAGTTGATCCCGGTTGGAATGACCCTCCACCAAATATGTTTTCGCACAAAGCTAAACCAAAGGTACGACAGGACGCCAGTTCTTTCAAACCTAGAAATTGAAATTATCGATGATTATGCATTTGTTTTTAGCCAAAAACAACGTCCCCAGCCGCACCGGTCCAACAGCCCATCACACATCCCATTTTTGGCACTGCTCCTCCAGCAGAACAGGCGCAACAGGTTCGACAAGTTCTATTTTCAATTATATAGATCATTCATACTTAATTTTTCATAGGTTCCCTACGGCTCTCAACCTCCTGGCCCTCCTCCTCCTGGTCCAAATGCTGCATGGAATCCAAATCTATATGGACAAGCACCACCACCTCAACTTTTAAATGACCAAAATCAGTACCAGCATCAACAACAGCAACAACAACACTATCCGCCTCCACCTACGAGATACTAAAGATTATACTTAGCTCGATCCATTCGTGTATTGTCAAACATTCACAATCATTCATGTTCTAATAGGCATTCAAAAATCGACATGTATTCTCATACTACATTCTACTAATACTAAGAAAAAGGAGTAATTAAATGGTAATTGTACACGATTTAAGAATGAAAGAAGTGTGATCATAAATAATAAATAAATTAATAGAAAACATGATTGTTGACTTCGGTCAATTCTCTTGTTTATTGATGGCAGTTTAGTAATCAACAACGTATTGTACAATGCATAATAATTTGACATGACTCACTCGGCTACAGGATTTACATAAATAAGTTAAAATTTAATAGCGCGTTTTCGCTTTCGCTATAGTCCTAGTTTGACTTGTGGATAAATTAACGATCTATCTCTCCGAAAACGACGTCTAGGGTGCCAATAATGGCCACCACATCTGCTAGCATGTGTTTAGGACCTAGTTTTGACAAAGCTGCCAAATGTGCGAAGCCAGGGGCTTTGATTTTGCATCTGTAAGGTTTTGACCCACCATCAGATACTAAGTAAACGCCGAACTCTCCTGCAATAACGCAATCAGACACAAAGTTATAAAATACAATAATCGGGGACTGAATCTTTTGCATTTACCTTTGGGTGCTTCGATTGCTGTATAAGTTGCCCCAGGTGGAACCGTGTAACCTTGCGAAAATAACTTGAAATGATGAATTAAAGCTTCCATCGATGTCTACAAAGGAAAGAGTTGGATTAAAAACAATATAACGTATTTTATAGGACAATCTCACTTTCATTTCCGCCCGACTAGGTGGAGCGATTTTAGCATCGTCCGTCTTGACAGCACCTTCCGGCATTTGGTTGAGGCATTGGTCAATAATACGAAGTGACTGACGCATTTCCTCAACGCGAATCAAATACCTATACCCCATAAAAATTAGCTACATTTACTGCGACAGATCAACCTACCTATCATAGCAATCGCCCTTAGTTCCAATGGGTACGTCAAAGTCCACCAAGTCATACGCGTCGTAAGGTTGTGACTTTCTCAAGTCCCATTTAATACCTGAACCTCGTAACATTACGCCACTACAAGTCAAGAAACGAAAGGGTGTTTAAATACGAAACCCTTAAAATAATGCCGCACATTTACATACCTAAAACCATAATTTAACGCTTCTTCCGCCGTGACTATTCCAATATCAATCAATCTCTGCTTCCAAATCCGATTGCTTGTTAAAATATCCTCTACCTCGTCCAATCTTTCCGAAAACTTTGCGCTAAACTCGTAAATGTCGTCTAACAAACCCAGAGGCAAATCCTGAAGACCAAAGTTAAAAAGTTAATAATCGTATTCAGTGCAGTGTTTTAGTATCATCTTACGAGGGCAACTCCTCCCGGACGAACATACGCTGCATGCATTCTGGCCCCTGAGACCCGTTCGTAAAACTCCATCATCTTTTCTCTCTCCTCAAAAAGCCAGAAGAAGGGGGTGAGGGCTCCAACGTCCAACGCGTGGGTTCCCACGGCCATGATGTGGTTTAAAATTCGAGTGATCTCACCAAACAGCACTGCAAAATACAAGTTTATTCTGATTAGCACAAGAAAGGGGCTCATTTAGTGGCACTTTACCTCTGATATACTTGGCTCTTATCGGAACATCGATATTCAGCAACTTTTCCACAGCGAGGGAGTAGCACTGCTCGTTGCACATCATGGACACGTAGTCCAGTCTGTCAAAGTATGGCAGGGCTTGAGTGTACGTCTTGTATTCGATCAATTTCTCTGTACCCCTACAAAAACAAAATAAGTTGTTCTCAATCAGCCCTTAACAAGAATAAATGGATAAGACGTCCTTGATTACCTGTGAAGGAGCCCAATATGTGGGTCAGCCCTCAGGACCGTTTCCCCCTCCAACTCCAGGACAAGTCGAAGGACACCGTGAGCAGCGGGATGTTGGGGTCCGAAATTGATGGTCATATTTTTGACTGTTGTTTGCAACTCCGGCCTCGTCTCAGCTTTTAGGATGACGTCCTTCCATTTTTCGTTCCACGGCGTCCAGAGGATGGGACCCGCCTCCTTCTCGATGTCCTTCAGGTCTGGATACCATCGGGCCGTCCGAACAGGGACTCGACTACAGTAAATGAGACACTTATCATCATGAAGATAAGACAGTTTATAAGACTTACAGCAAACTATTGGAGGCGGCCGCGGCTGTCGTCGCCACTTCAAACAAGGGCCCTCCTCCAAAAGACTTCTTGACAAGGTTCTTCCCCCCAACTCCTAGGACCACGGAGGCCATGACCTTATCCCTTCTTATCGCTCAAAAAAATAGTACAATTCCAAAAACAAAACATGGGCTGATGATCCTACCCAGTTTCGCATTTGCCGTTGAATCATCCGCCCCAAACCAAGGGCAAGTTGAGACCTTTCGGCGATAACTCCATATCGCCATAAGATCAAAATGACCAAGACACTGAGGGGCTTATCCATCAAATATTGACAGGACAGGGATAAATGAAGGGCCTCAAACACACCTGCCTGCCTGTAACTTTCAATTTTTCACCATTTTTATTACTTTAAGCAGTTTTTGTTTGTGTAATTATGTATTATTTTAATCATCATCAGCTATCGAATGCTTATCGAAATGAAGAACATTTTACATTTTTTTCTTGTGTGTTTGTGTGTGTTGCAATACAATCAATAGCAATTATTCTTGTAGGTATTAGGTTTTAGTTTTAGTTTTAGTAGTAGTAGTAAGAGAATAGAGTAGACGATAAGTAATTTGAAATGAATGAATGGAGCAATGAATTACTTAATATCCACAGGACACTAAATAATCCCCTAACTTTTCCACTACGGAGGCCGCTTGTTGAGGTTGAATGGGATCTTCGTACAGTGACACGACCACGGCTACAACATAAACAAACAACAAGGTCAGATATAAAGGTGCCTTTTTAGAAGCTTTGTTTACTTACCTTGCTGAGTCTTCATGCAGTGGACGCCGACCTTGCCCAGTTTGGCCCGAACGACGCGATCAGTCCCAGAAAGATAAATGTACCGCTGTCCTGCCAGCGTGACTCCAGACCCCGTTAAAATGTCTTGATTATCAAAGCCTGAGACCAGACGTGCAATCTCGTCTTTGGCCACCTAAATACAAAAGAAAGAAAGACATCCCTTAGTTAATTGTACCTTAGGTGTCCTTAAGTTCCTTCTTACCTCGAAGCCGTCGGACTTGGCCCAAACGTTCCCATCCAGCCCAGCAATGCAGGCTTTGGTCACACATTTAGAAGCGAGCAACTGCTTGTCCACATAGTCTTGCCAGCTCATCTTGACACCCTGCCTTATCAATTACAAAGAAAAAATCTCCTCTAATTCTATAAATCTTCTTAAATAAGTCAGGAGTGTTGATTCTTCTTGGTAGTGTTAGAGTCAAATGAATGAACAATGATGATGATGAAAAAGAGAAAATTTTTTTATTTTCAAAAAAGAGACTCTCGATGAATGATATTTGATGATGTGAGCTCTGAACCGTGGTGGTTATCACTAAACTATCGGACAGACAGACAGGACGACCAATTGCCGACTCGACTACAAGAGAAAAGTGTATTTTATTTTATTTTAACCTGAGAACCAACCACAGGAGACCAAAACCTGTACTCCTCCGCACACTTCTGTATTCAGTATCCTGCACCTCCGTCAGATGGAACATTCACAAATGTTGTGCGAATATTTTTTTTAGGACAAAGGATGATGAGAGATTTTTGCAAGGTTCTTCTGCGACCCTCTTCTAATGACCCTCGTCCTTTTCTGAACCTTTGGTGAAGGCAATGGGAGACGGACTTCCGTCTAGAGCCTCACCCAAGGGTCTCCAAAGGTCTGGGGTCAAAGTGTAGCGACGGACGATGGGGACTAGGTTTTCCCCTCTCGGAGGAAGGGACGCGGGGAAAGTGCATGGAAATCAAAAAACCGGTGTCGGTACATAACATCGTTAGTGACCCTAGGGTCAAGAGGCTCTGATGATGATGATTGAGTGGAGATTTTGATGACAAGAGAGATACATAGAGATAAAGGAGAGATGAAAAGTTTCCGATGATGACGATGACCTGATATGAAAAAGATAACATGGGATATCATCATTGTATGTACTTGGCATAAGATCATTTTTTTGCACGAGGATAATGTGCCACGCCACACTTAACTTATCCCTCCCTCCCCCATATTAATAATAGCCCAACGGAAGTTAAGAGAGAGATACTTTATTTTACTACTACTTCAATATGGACCGATGGATGAGTCACTTTGAGACTCCCCGAATCGAAAACAAATGGAAATGAAATGTATCCCGTTGAGTCATGATGATTCTCATTCATATCGCATGGTTTGTGGGATTGAGGTTACATATTTGGCCGGCGATATAAAGCTTACTTGGGGAAAAACTGCAGAGATATGCATAGGCTTTATCCATGACACGCTTTGGTTTTAAAATAGGAGTGACCACAATGTACAAGTCAACTAAATAAATGTGGTTTTAGGAGCTAATTATTTTGATACATTCCATTTCCTCCACACGTCGTGATAACGGTTTCCGTCGAGGAATGCGAGGCTAATTTATGTAAGTGGGTGGACAAATAGACCCAAGTATGTATCTTCCATGTATTCTTTATTTTATTTAGTAATTCCTTAATAGTAATTATAATCAAATAACAAATCCTCCTCCTTTTTCTTCTCCACATCATCATTCCTAATATTATTCTCCTGAAGTACGAAACAATGCAATACCAATAATGTCGTCGTCAGTCGGGACTAATACTACGATGATGATTTCTTTACTTATCCTAATACGGCGTCCTAAAACGCTAGTCTCCTCTTTCTTCCTTCCTTAAATTTATGGTAGCACAACTAACAACGTGAGCTTACGACGTACTTAGACTTGTAGTTTCAAAAAGATAGTGGTTTAATGATAGAATACGATAGAATAGATAGGAATTAACATTAGGGTCATGTGGAGGAGATACACACTTTAAAACCTTTTAAGGTTTGCAACTTTAAAACCTTAAGGTTTGATCAATGTTAATTTTTGCTTTTCAAAGTCTCGTTCTTTCCGTTTGCTTTTTATTATTTCCTGTATTGTAACGTTTAATTTGGGAGCTACTTAAAACATGTCGGCTACATTGGATGGCATTTCGATGATTTGAGTGTTATAGAATTCTTCAATATCCTTAAGTGTGCGGTGATCTTCATCAGTGACAAAGTTGATGGCAACCCCCTTTCTGCCGAAACGACCACCTCGTCCAATTCTACAATAAAATAAAATAAAAATTAATGTAAGACTCTCAATTATGACTCAATGCTTAAGTGAGAGGAGGAAACTTCGTACCGGTGAATGTAGTTCTCTCGGTTAGTGGGCAAATCGTAGTTGATGACCAAAGAAACCTGTTGCACGTCAATACCACGAGCGAGCAGATCAGTAGTGATGAGGACACGAGACGATCCAGAACGGAACTCTTTCATGATGACCTCACGATCCTTTTGATCCATGTCTCCGTGCTAAAGGACAAAATCAAAAAATCTTGTGTCAGAAAAATTCCTTCCAACAAAAAATAATTGAATTGGTCGTGTATACTTACCATGGCGGACACGGTGTGCTCCTTGTCCCGCATGCGGTTGGTCAACCAATCGACCTTCCTACGAGTGTTGCAGAAAATGACAGCCTGCGTAATGGAGAGGGTATCGTAGAGGTCGGACAGAGTGTCCAATTTCCATTCCTCCTTCTCCACGTTGACGTAGAACTGTTTGATACCCTCAAGGGTAAGTTCCTCCTTCTTGACCAAGATGGTCACGGGATCTCGCATGAATTTGGTGGTCACCTCCAGTACTTCTGGGGGCATGGTTGCAGACAGAAGGATGACTTGAGTGTCTCCATTCATGGTCTTGAAAACCTGGAGACAAAAGGAGGAAACAAATTAGATGTTTGCAATTTTAGACTGGACAAAAAGTGAGCATACCTTGTAGATTTGATCTTTGAATCCACGAGACAACATCTCATCGGCTTCGTCAAGAACGAACATCTTGATATGATCCGTACGGAAGGATCGTCGATTGATCATGTCGTAGACACGACCGGGGGTTCCGACCACGATCTGAACCCCACTCTCCAGCTTCCGTTGATCATCTCGTACATTGGTGCCTCCAATGCAGGCGTGGCATGACACGCTCAAATAATCTCCAAGTGCAATGACGACCTTTTGGATCTGCTGAGCCAATTCACGGGTCGGGGCCAAGATGAGAGCCTGGCAGTGTTGAACCTCAGGATCAATTTGTTGCAAAATTGCAATGGAGAACGTAGCTGTCTTTCCAGTTCCAGACTGCGCTTGGGCAATTACGTCACGCCCACTGATGCATGGAATGATTGCACGCTGCTGGATAGCCGAAGGCTTCTCAAAACCGTACGCATAAATACCACGGAGTAGCTTTTGGTTCAATTCCATCTCATCGAAGGTGGTGCACACCTACCAAAACATAAATTAAAGAGACTTAGACAGCCGCCATAAAGGGTTCTAGTCGTATTTTTGTATTGACGTCATTGTTACAGTCGACACATTGTTTGACAAGTGTCCTCCAAAAACCCATGCATAAAAAGGACACAAAAAAATTCACTTGGCCTTCCTTTCACTTTAGGCGTCTTACGTCCACGTCAATAATTCTTAAACTCGAAGGAATGTGAATGCAAGACAAAAAGGACTGTCTGTGTCTGAAGGACTTCCTTTTAAAATTGGAAAAAAATGAACTTTTAAAAGTTCACCGTTATACATGAATTGAAATTAAATGGATTTTATGTTACACCTGACCCTGACTGAGACCTTTGCCCATTTTTGCCGAGGATGGATGAATGAGCCAACGACACTTCAACTTTACCGTAAAACCATTGTCTGCATTACCCAAAAATCTGTAATCCATCCGTCTGCCACACTCACAGAAAGACAAGGAAAGCGCCCCTTGGGACTTAGGGATCAAGGAAAGAGTAGAAGGAGGTTACATTCGCAAAATTCCTTTTACACCTTTCCTCAAAGAAGAAAAGCAAAAGTGCTTTTAAAAATTCCACCACATTCCTTAAATTCTTATCATCATCATCATCATATCACCGATAGATAATCCTTTTATCTTATGAAATATATGACACACACACACGTGGCCTCAATTCAAATTACACAACTGTCTCGACGAACAAAAGATAAACCCCTCCAAATTACATAATGTGGAAAAAGAGAAAAGCCCTTGCAGAAAGTGGTAGAACGTTTCGTCGTCTCCTGCCATCATCATCATCATCATCGTCGTGGACAGTCCACCACGACGTGCCATGACTTACTCTTATGTGATGACGTCATATACGCGCCGACTACTACCACCCTAAGTCAACTAGACGAACTTTAAAAAAAAAAGATTTGATCCTGACCTGATTCCAGCTGGATTCGATGACACCATCAGGGTCCATGCCTGCAGGGCCGTCGTAGGGCTCCTTCACAGCAGGGGGAGCCCCTCCTGCTCCACCAACCCCACCCCCACCACCACCTCCATTTCCCCCAGCACTGCCTCCATTACCACCAGGTCCATTCCTCTCCTCGGACCATGTTTGTTCTCTGTCTCTGCAAAGAATGAAAGAAAACTTTTAGTCAACTTGACTAATTAACTAAACCACTTGATGATGATAATTACCTGCGATCAGACGGGTTGGACATATCAATTTTCAGAAA